>PVIH01014245.1:0-54684 GCA_004025045.1 Sigmodon hispidus | reverse complement strand
ACTGCACCACATCCTCACTACACCACATCTTCACTGCACACATCCTCACTGTACACATCCTCACTGCACACATCCTCACTGCACCACATCCTCATTGCACACATCCTCATTGCACACATCCTCATTGCACACATCCTCACTGCACACATCCTCACTGCACCACATCCTCACTGCACCACATCCTCACTGCACACATCCTCACTGCACCCATCCTCACTGCACACATCCTCACTGCACACATCTTCACTGCACACATCCTCACTACACTACATCTTCACTGCACACATCCTCACTGCACCAGAGCTTTCAGGAACCTTGATTTTATGATGGTTCCATGGACTTTTATTGGTTTACGAAAGTAAGTGCTAATGGGGCTGGAAAGATGGCTCAGTGGTTAAGAACATTTGCTGCTCTTGCAAAGGACGCTAGTTCAGTTCCCAGAACTGACATGGCAGCTCACAGCAGACTTTAGTTCCAAGGAAACTGTCACCATCTCCCTAGCACCGGGCATGCACGTGGTACACAGATTTATACACAGGCAAAACATTCATCTACATAAAATTTTTTTTGTTACATATCAGTCTCTTTTTTACACAGATATTAAGCATTTAATATACAGAATGAACCTTGAACCAAGTATCCAACAGAATAAGAAAACACACACAGAACTATGTAATAGACAATTTGGATATCCTGACATGGTAAATCAAAAATTAAAAAAACACATTTTCAGCTAGAGTAAAAGAATTCTAAATAAAATTGTAATTATTAATATGTTAAAGCTTTAAAGATATGGCTTATTATATTTATAAAATGCAAAAGTAAATAAAAAGAAAGGTTTTCTTTTAAAAACAAGTTACAAATCAGATTGACAGGAATTTACTCTGATAGACAGAAACTTAAGAAAGTACACTTAAAATTATTCAATGTTATAGAATTACTATAAAAACAAGATTAAATGAGCTATAAATCATGGCATTTCTACATACAAACATATATGTGTATATATATATATATACACACATGTATACATACACAAACATCATTGTACTTTGCTCATGTGCTTGTGTGAGTGTGATGATATATTGTATATTTATTTTTTTCCTTTCTTCTTTTTTTTATTATTTCATCTACATAAAATTTAAGAAGACTTTGTCTCAAAAAAATAAAGTGGCCTGGTGAGGTGATACACACTCTAATGTGTTTAATCCCAGGACTTGAGAGGCAGAGGCTCTGGGTTCCAGGTCAGCCTGGTCTATAGAGTGAATTCCAGGACAGTCAGAGCCACACAGAGAAACCCTGTCTCAGGAAGAAAAAAACATATAGCGTGGGGTTAGGGGGTCAGGGGAGATAAAAAGCCTTTAGAAGAAGTGACTGTCTTTCTCTCTGCCCACCCAGCTTGGCCTTAGTAAAAGGACTACTTTGAGCAGAGAGCTGTTTCTGCAAGCCTAGCTGTCCCTTAACCCAATAGTTATGGCCAGATAGAGCAGACTCACCGTGACTCCACATAAGACACCTTTCTCTTGACAATGGCCAGCCCAGGGAAACCTCTGTAGGAATTCAAGTCCTATTTGCCAGCACTGAAACCTCAGCTAGGCTCACAGGCAGAAAAAGAGCTCCCCAACTTAGGAGTGTCCTGAGAGCAGGTTCCTAAGGAAGCCCTGGTCCCTGCGTGCTTCTGCAGTCATCCAGACCTCATGCTGGACCTGCCAGAGTGGGTGCATGTCTGTCCCCTGGCAGATCCTCAGACCACTCCCTTCCCACCTCTGCTTTGAGTAAGCCACTGAGCCTCTCTTATGAGTCAGGTCTCCACTCAGCCATGAGAAGAAGGTGATTGGCTAGGCATGCCAGGGCTTTGTGACCCGCTGGCAGAACCCTCTGTCTCTGTCAGCCCCTCAGAGCCCTCCATCCCTGCTGTCACATATTACCTCCATGCATCTCCAGAAGAGCATGGGTGTGTGAGGCAAACGAAAGAAATAGCAGTTCTTCAGTGTCTCCAGACAGGCATCTTCAGCCCCCTGGGCCTGGCAGGAACCAGTAGCCCAGGGACAATGGGCATAGCCCCAGGTCAAGAGTGGAGATATTTTGGCAGGATCCACAGAGTTGTGTCTTCTCAGGTCTCACAGCCTCTGTTCCAGTTTTCCTTCAAGGTAGGATACCATCTGAAAGCAGACATACGGAACTGGGCCTGGTGATCCCAGCATTTGGGAGGCAGAGAAGGTGGATCTCTGTGAGTTTAAAACCAGCCTGGTCTATAGAGAGAGTTCCAGAACAATCAGAACTATATAATGAAACCCTGTCTCAGAAAACAGCAAAAAAGGTGGCTATATGGAGAAACTTAGGAGGAGATCCCATCAGAGGCCTTGATGGCTGTCCCTGGCAGAAGGGCCGAGAACAGGACAGTTTTGCGGTATCTTCTGAACCACTGTTAGCATCCCTGGAACCTAACAGTAGCTGTGTGCCGAGTGCCTGGTCTGCATTGAGTGCTCTTGGACTATTGTCTTCCCAGTAACACAAGTGACACTTAGCAAACACTGGGCAGCAGGCTTTGTGTGTGCTCAGTGCTCAGCACATACTCAGTTCACTGCCCTCAGCAGCTCCATCTGGTGGAAACACCCATTTTATAAATAAGAAAAAGTGAGGCTCAAACGGAATAGGGCATGGAAGAGATGGAATTTGAACCGGATGGTCTGACTAGAGATCCAGGACTCTTTCAACAAAGTTTGTGGAGATGACATGATGGCATGTCAGCTCCAACCTGTGAGGATAGAAGCTGTGTGTAGATCATAGCTACAATGAGCAGAGATCATGGGCTGGGACCTGTAGAGAATTCACCAGAATCATCCAGAACAAGGCTGAACTTGAGGGAAAAGAATCTCTAGATATTAGAGAAAACTGGAGACTCCAGATTGCCTTTGAGACGTGTAGATGGTAGATGTCCACTAAAGATTTAAAAATAGCCTAAATGGGGGCTGGAGAGATGGCTCAGCGGTTAAGAGCACCGTCTGCTCTTCCAGAGGACCCGGGTTCGATTCCCAGCACCCACATGGCAGCTAACAACTGTCTGTAGTTCCAGTTCCAGGCAAACACCAAGGCAAATAAATAAATAAATAAATAAAGTTTTAAAAAAATAAATAAATAAATAAAAATAAAAAAAAATAAAAATAGCCTAAATGAAATCTAGTTAGGATGGCAGTAATGCAATTAAACATTAGAGTGTGTGATCTGAGAGGTCTTTAGACATACTGTCTTTGCGATTTAGGAGTGGAAGTGTCAACAAGGGAGACCAGGGTATCTGAGAAGCAACTGGGGACTATAGGAACCCTTTAGAAGAATTATTTGCATGCGTGCATATGTACAGTCCACACGTGGACTCTAATGTGGATCAATAACACTCAGGTTATCAGGCATGGCAGCAAGGGCCTTTACCCTCTGAACCATCTTACAGCCCTCTAGAAACCCTTTCTGACCATGGAATATCAAGATTTGCTCTTGGCAGCTGTTTTTCAAGGCCAGTGGCTCCCTCCTATTCAGAGCTGTGGGCACCCAGACCCTGAGGACCCTGGCTCAGGCAATGGCTTAGCAAAGTCACATGATTATACATCCTAGGGCTTTCCTTTCTGACTCTAAAGCTGGTGGTCGGAGGCACAGCTCTGGAAAGCAGGCTTTTCCCAAGACCACATCTTGACCTGACCCTCTAGCTACCCTGGAAGGGAGCGTGCTGTGACCCGGTCAGGGGATGTTTCTCCAGACAATTACCTTGTGACAGCAGTGGCAGACACCCTCTATCCTCTCCCGGGAGTAAAAAAGCTCTTGGTGACAAGTGTGTCACCCTTACAAGATTTTGCAGACTGGGACTCGACTACCATTCAGGCAGCCGCTCGGATGGGAGCCAGATGTTTGGGCCAGTGCTTTATACACCCTGCCTCAGCGCCTGTCCTCTCCATGGGCCGTCACAGGTTGGACCAGTTGATGAGTTTAACATGGCTTTAGGAGAATGGAGAAACAAGAGTCAGCCTAGAATCTCAGAGTGTAACCTCGTTTAGGCCACTCCAGCTGACCTGGCCCCGAGGGGACAGGTGTCCCACTCTACCCTTTAATGTTGTCACCAGATTTGGCTTTCTTTAGGGAGAAGGGAAGCTCAGATCCAAGCTACAGGCTTGTTCTCTCTCTCTCTCTCTCTCTCTCTCTCTCTCTCTCTCTCTCTCTCTCTCTCAGCTGATCTAGGGAGAGGGCCTTTGCTGGGAAAGGGAGATCAAGAATCTGGGTGCCACCTGCTGGCATGTCTGTTTCCATGCACAGGGCCAAACTCAGGACAGGAAAATTAAAAAGGAACCTGCCTCCCACCCTCACCCCAGCCTAACAAGGGGTAAAAGGCTGAGGCTGGCTTCTTCATGGCATATCAGAGATGTGTAGAAGATCCCCACAGAACCCATCAGATGAGTCCTGAACCCAGACGGACCCAGCCAGGGCAAAGAAACCCCACCTGCAAGAACCACTCTGGTTCTGGAAAGGCCCTAAACAAGCTGTGGTGGTTCTTGTTTTGTCTTGTGTTGTTTTTCTCAGGCCTCTCCTTACAAGCACCTTTGCCTCTCAGGGACCCTAGGGTCAGATCTCTGGGAAGCGTAGGAAATGCTCCCCATCACTTGGCACAACAGCATGGACAGTGTCATTTTCCAAGTAGCTCTTGGTGACTCCTCTAGGGAAAGTTGATGTTTGTCTTGATACCAGGGAGGAGAGGGCTAACATTTTCCCTCAGGAGAGGTAGCAAAAAGAAGTAAATCCCACTGCCCCAGCTTATGCCATTGCTAAGGTGAGGGCTGTGGCTATACAGCAGAGTCACCTGGGGTCTAAAAAATGTGTGTGTGAGAGATGGATGGGTGGGTGGGTGGGTGGACCAAACAGATGGGTGGCCGGAGAGGCAGAGACAGATAGTATGTATATATAATACAAACACACAGCACGTGCATACACATGCTTGGCCTCGACTCGTGAGGAGTCTCTGGAATGCATTGAGTGGGCCTGAGCTGGTCCGGCTCTGTAGAAGCCTGGAAAGGCCTCCTTCAAGCTAGATAACCCTTTTCAAGGTCATACACTGAGGAATGGAACATAGGACCATTTATTGCCTCTGTTTATGTGAATGATCAGCCTTCAAAAGCCTCACTCATTACACAGAATAAAATCCCTAATTTCCCGGAAGAATTCCCAGGGCAAAACTAATAACAAGAACTGCCCCCGAAGCCCAGAGCCTTTCAGGCCTGTCTCAGAGTGTCAGTGGACCAGAGTTGGCCATTCTCTCCTGAAGAAATGAGTCCCATCTGGGAAAAGCTCATTTTGACAGCCACCAGAATAGCATATGCCCACTGCACCAGCCCAGCAGCCCACACACAGCCTGACCACCCAAATACGTGGGTCCACTCTCTGCCTCTCTCTGAAATGCATGCCTTTCTTGACTTCCTGTAATGCTTTGGTTTTTAATAACACATTAGGGCATTTGATTCTACTATTCATTTATCTCTCTGAGCACGGGGCAGGTTTTTAATCCTTGCAGTCCATAACATATGGAAATAAAATGTCATCCTTGATTCTTCTCATTCTGCCTCTTGAAAAGCTTAGTATCCACCCACGCTATTCACCACCCCTGCTGGTACTTGGGGAACTCCCTTAGAGGCACAGAGACTCCTGACCCCAGCCTCCACCATTCCCTTCCACCAGTGTGGCTAGGCCATTACTGCTCAGCAAGAACCAGTGTCGAATCCAGACATAACTCACCCAGCCTGGCCCTGTGGAGCTCAGTCAAGTAGAGGGGTAGACACACTGACAATTTTGTGAGTGCAAGGACGCCATTGTTAGCTTTGCCCAGGGTGCCATGAAGTGTCCCATGGTGAACTTCTTAAAAAGTTCTCTGTAGAGGATGCTGACAGCAGACCCAAGGAGTGATGGAAGACACTAAGAAAGGGTGTCAGAAGGTGTCACTCAGATTCAGCAACTTTCCTGAGTAGCAGATGATGTTTCCAGGCACTTCCTGGTGGGGGAGCCAGGCATAGAAACATGTTTAGTGGTGAGTTTGGGGTTATGTACAGGGCAGCGGGCTCAAACTCAGTGAAAATTATCCTGGGAAACCTCTGAAATTGCCAAATCCCTAGTCTTTAGAAAGTCTCAAGATAATAATTTTTGTTTTTCTTGGCTTCTGAGCCCCATTTAGGCTCCCTTCCCCCAGACAATGAAGGAAAAGGCCTATTTTAAAAGAGGAAGAACTAGGGATAAATAACAGGGTTTGTCTAGTGGTTTTTATGCCAACAGAAAAGTTCACTTAAGTTAAAGATGCATGTTACAAGGTTCCATTAGATGGCAATGCTTATGGAAGGTGGGGACTCGCCCAGACAAAGCTGAGCAGAGCCCTGCTCTTAACAGCAAGACATGTCACATCTGCCTGGCCTACAGTGAGAGGCTTGGCCAAAGTTAGATTCTAGTTCAGTGAGTCTGGCTAGGGAAGGGTATTTCTCCAGGTTTAATGTGAAAGAGGGTGATACCAGGTCATGTGCTCCCACACTGTATCATGTACAGATCAAACCCCAGGCTTCATGTGCGCTACACAAACACTCTGTTGACTGAGCTCCATCTCTAGCTCTGGAAATAATATGTTAGTAGGACCCCCTTTCCACTAATGCCACTCCTAAGCAGACCCTGTCTCTCTGCTCTCACCTCGAAATTCTTCAGCCGGGAGACAGATGACGCAGATCTTCATTCACTCTGTCTTTGGCAGTCTGTCCCCAGTCCTGAAGTCTGTTTATTTACTCTCTAATGGTTCACAACATGTCATCCTGGCTCCACAGCACTGGGGCCATGTGGACACCATGTCATTAGAAATGCTAGTTCTTGCACTCACTGAGTATCAAGGTAGGGGAGTTGTGGGAGGGGTGGAATTGGGGCGGCATGGTCTTCCTTCACAAAGACACTGCACTAGAAAGATAGCAATTCACCACCCTGCTTAATCCCAACACTCAGGAGGCAGAGGCAGGTGGATCTGTGCGTTTGAGGCCAGCCTTATCAATAGAGCTAGTTTCAGGACAGCCGGGGCTACACAGAGAAACCTGTCGTGAAAAACAAGTAACAAAAATGCCTGGAAAGATACTCTTCACTCCAGAAATAGTAGCTCTTCAGTTATTAGAACACATAGTGCATATATCTCACTTGTTTCTCCATCTCTGATAAAGACCAGGATCTAAGAAATTGTTCCCCTATGTGGGACTGAGCTAAGCCCTCCAAATATGGATGGTAGTCAAATGGCATGGGCAGTCTGTGAAGCTTCTGGCAGTGGTACCAGAATTTATTCCTGGTGCATAAACTGGCTTCTTGGAACCCATTCCCTACAGAGGAACATCTTGCTCAACCTTGATACTGGGGAGGGGCTTGGTCCTACCTCAACTGCATATGCCAGACCTCATTGACTCACTCTGGGAGCCCTTACCCTCCCTGAGGAATGGATGGGGGTGGGGGGATGGGGGTGGGGGGAGCTGGGGAGGACTGGGAGGAGGGGATGGAGGGAGAACAATAGTGAGTATGTTAAAAAAAATTTTTAATTAAAAAAAATGAAATTGTTCCCGCTTTTCTTAGCAATGAGAAAGCATAGCTGATAACTGACTTCTGTGCCCGGTGGTGGGTGGTAAGATGCTCATGCCTGCCACCTGGAAGGTCTTGAATTCCTCTCCTCAGACCATTTGTATGAGTGGAGGAACATTTTGGCCCAGAGTGGCCAAAAAAAAAAAAACCTTCAGAAATCCTAAGTGGTCTATGCAAAGCATCCTAGCCTTTAAATATTGATCACTAGCTCACACATGTTTCCAGCACTACCACAGCTGAACAGTTCAAGTTTGTGAGGCAAATACATCCTTAGATGCTTCACTACCACTGCTGGCTTGAAGTTGGGGTGTGGGTGTCCAGGCCTGCTGTGAGATAAATTCAGGGGTATTGGGATGGATATAAGAGAGTGTCTAGAGGCAGCAAGCTTTTGTGGGAGGTTCCCAGTAACTGTGGCTGCCACAATGATTAAAAAGAAAAAACAACAACAAAAAAAAAAAGTCAGAGGGTGGGAAGAGCTTGGACCACTGAGCAAGAGGAGCTGAGGTGTGAAGCCTACAGGGATACAGCAGAAGAGAGAGAGGTGACGGGCCAGGACGCCTCACAGGTTTATAATGACTCAGGGTTGGTGCTTCTAAGACTCTGCAACTATAAATACCAAAAGATGTTTATGAGACAGTTCTGGAAAAAATGGAATTTACTTGCAGTGGGGTCATCCGGGAGACCATGGGCCACAGGAATAAGGAATGTAAAAGCAGAGGAGAAGCAATGGTTAGGTGCCTTTCAGTTCCTGTCTGCTTAAACTCTCTCTGTGACTTCCCATTGACCAGTAGGATTTCCCTGGGGTAAACAGACCCCTCCAGATATGCCCTTGCTGTTCACCCTGCATCATAACTCAGCGGAAACCTATGCTCCCTGCTTAGCAACCAGAGCTCTTGACGTGAGCGTGAGCCATGAGCTGCGCCTCCTGCTTCCCAGGTCCCGGCCACTGAGCCCCTTCACCCCATTCCTTGGTCTGTTCAGAAAATTCCATCTCTTCCCATCTCTGAATGGAGCCTTCACAACTCTGCCAAAGCAAAGATCTCTCTCTCTCTCTCTCTCTCTCTCTCTCTCTCTCTCTCTCTCTCTCTCACACACACACACACACACACACACACACACACACACACACACACACACTTTTCTTATTTTTTATTTTGACCATCCTTGAACTTCATCAGATGCTCATCTCTCAGTGCTGAGATTTGCCCGTCTCCTGAAGGTAGAAATCTAGTTTACTGTGTATCATCACTCACCGGCTCTTAGAGCTGCCTAGATATTACAGACACTAGTTAATCCATCCAGGGAATGAACATTGAGCCTCTTCTCTATGGCAATTGCAAGACTGCTATAAAGGGAATGCTTTTTGTGTCTCCAGACTCCAACCAGGCATCCGAGGCTGGAGGCAGCCGGAGTCCTCATCTCTTGTCTTTGTTTGCAGCTGGGGTATGGCCGTCAATGTGTACTCCACATCTGTGACCAGTGAGAATCTGAGTCGCCATGATATGCTTGCTTGGGTCAATGACTCCCTGCACCTCAACTACACAAAGATCGAACAGCTCTGCTCAGGTAGGCGGCTGCAGCAGGGGGTGGTGGCCCAAAGGAAAGGCTCACGTGACTTGTAACTAACATGAAGAGAAGGGGCAGGAAGAGCATGTGATGCTGAAATCGGGAAACAGAGGCTGGAAAAGTGGAGAGTGGGTAGGGCATTCCTAGATGACCAGAGTCAGGACAGACAGTGAAGCCACGAGCTAATAGTGCAGGGTCCCATGGAGCCACCCCGGGTCCAGCTCTGTTCTCTGCTGCAGCCTGTGAGTGCCAGTTTTCCCATCCAGACAGAGGAATGCCATCCCCTGTCTATGTCAGGGAGCTATAGCGCTACATGACATACATGGTTTGGATCAATAAGCAGTCATTTGGGGCTGAGCATGCAGCTCAGTGGTATAGTGACTGTTCTGTATTTGCAGGGACCTGGGTCCAATCCTTAGCACTAGCAACCGATAAATACACTAATAGTAACCGTGGATATTCTTGTAAAGCCATGGGGCATCTAACCATATCTAACATCACAGGTGGACTGGCCCTCGCTGGAGGACGAAGGGCAGGGGGCTAGGCTTTGGGGAGTAGAGCAGCATGGGGCCTGGGTGGTAGCCTTTCATCAGCCATGCCTCTTCACAGGGGCAGCCTACTGCCAGTTCATGGACATGCTCTTCCCTGGTTGTGTACACTTGAGGAAGGTCAAGTTCCAGGCCAAGCTAGAACATGAATACATCCACAACTTCAAAGTGCTACAAGCAGCTTTCAAGAAGATGGGTGTCGACAAAGTAGGTGTCTATATCCCTGGGGTCCATGAGGAGCTGTGTGTCCCTGGGGAAGAAGATGAGCCACCAGCCAGGGTGACAAGGGCTACTTGCTCATTCCACCACATGTCTTTCTACCCCTGACCCCCAAAATGAATGCTGTCTATCCAGCTCAAGACACAGTGAATACACCCCACTCCAGATGTTAAGGCTCTATGTATTACCCCTGCCATATTGCTTCAGAGGTCCCAGCACATATCAACTGACTATCCTGCCTATCTGAATCCTGAACCTCCATTTCACTCGCAAGCGGCAGGCTCACCTCCCACACAATTTTTCCTGTGCCTGTAGGAAAGGAATGTCCCTGAGTTCCTCCCTGGTGGGGCCTGCCAGCCTGCTTGTCTACTCTGGTGCCATGGGAGGGGGTGCAGATGGAGAAGGTAGAAGATACTTTCCTGTGCTCTCATAAGAAGGCAGTCCTACACAGCCCATGGTTAAAATGCTCTGCTTCTGTGGTCTATTTCAGATCATTCCTGTAGAGAAATTAGTGAAAGGAAAATTCCAAGATAATTTTGAGTTTATTCAATGGTTTAAGAAATTCTTTGACGCAAACTATGATGGAAAGGATTACAACCCTCTGCTGGCACGGCAGGGCCAGGACGTAGCTCCACCTCCTAACCCAGGTGATCAGATCTTCAACAAATCCAAGAAACTCATTGGCTCAGCAGGTAACATGCCCAAGCTGGTGGAGGGAGTTTGGGGGGCTGGGCCGGCAGGGCTATTCAGCCAGGAGTGCCCCCAGGGCCACCGGCCCAGCCCTGCCAGCCTGGAGGAAACTGTTATCACGGAGTTCAGATGACATCACCTACTGCTTACCTAGCCGGGGAGTCCCATTTTGGGGTGAGAGGGCTCCAAAAGTTGTCCTAAGAGGGGAGCCTCCTGTACCAGGTATGGTAGCAGTTTGCTGAGACCCAGACGCTTTGTCAATAACTTGAGCTAGCGTGCTTGCCTCAAGCTGGATGGGGCATGGCTCCACTATCCAGATCCATCAGGCTGAGCGCCTGGAGCCAGCATCCAAGCCTCATACGTGTCCCTGCCCACTGGATACCCAAAAGCAGGAGTTTGCCAAGTTTGATCCTGCCTTTATCTGTTCCAAAATCCCATAGCCCAGAGATACATTTCCAGAAATAACACCTTGTTGGGTTGCTAGGCAGTGAGACGGGACGGCAAGGTTGTGGCCAGAAAGAGGAGCAGGGCCCTCCCACCGCATCTGACCCGTCATAGCAGAGACGCCTCCTCCGTTTGCGCTGCTGTCCTGCCTGGGCCTGAACCCACTGAACTGCTTGCTTTGCATTAGAAGCAACCGCTGCCTAGGGAGGTGCCAGTCGCTAAAGAGCGGGTAGCCACAGCATGCAGGCTGTGCTAGGGAGGAGCCTGAATCCTGCACCACTGCAGATACTAGTCGAGGCCAGCAGGGGGAACCAGAGCCCAGGCTGAGAGGGAGCTGGAGGGGCGGGGCTGAGTTTCTCTGCGGGTGGCTTTGGCTTCTGCTAGGTCTGACCGACTGCATCAACTGCTCTCCTGGGTCTCATCTGTCAGTACAGAGGCCCCAACCCTTCCAGTTCCACCTTATCAAATTCACCATCCCAGTGTCCTGCATCCCTCCCTCAGGCCAGCTTCTTCAGGTCCCAGCACTGAGATCACCTTTCCTTTGCCTTCCTGTGGCACTTATATTCCCAGGCTTGTCAAAGGGCTGTCCAGTGGCTGCAGTGTCACATGTGGCCGAGGCTTGAGGCCTAGATGTAGATGCTTTTCCTGAGGGACAGCGCCTGCCTGTTGCATGGTCCTTATATGAGACTCATGTGCTTTGTCGTCTCATCTGACTCTTGTCCTCTGGACAGTTCCACAGAGGACGTCCCCCACAGGCCCCAAGAACATGCAGACCTCTGGCCGACTCAGCAACGTGGCCCCACCCTGCATTCTTCGGAAGAATCCCCCATCAGCCCGAAATGGTGGTCATGAGGCTGATGCCCAGATTCTTGAGCTCAACCAGCAAGTGAGTGGGAGGGAAGGGTACTGATGCTGGGGGCAAGAGGAAGGAGGCAGAAGCAGTGGAGGTAGGAGCATCTGGCACAAACATTTCTTTCTGCCTAAGCAGCTGCTGGACTTGAAGCTGACTGTGGATGGGCTGGAGAAAGAGCGAGACTTCTATTTCAGCAAATTGCGTGACATCGAGCTGATCTGCCAGGAGCATGAAAGCGAAAATAGCCCCGTCATCTCGGGCATCATTGGCATTCTCTATGCCACGGAGGTGAGCTCTCTCTTCAACCCCACTACTCTGCCAAGACTGGAAAGCAGACCTCTGAACCTGTGGCCACTGTGTGTGGAACCTCAGCTTGACCATTTCTCTCTCCTCCCCTCCAGGAGGGATTTGCACCCCCTGAGGATGATGAGATTGAAGAACACCAGCAGGAGGACCAGGACGAGTACTGAGGGTGGCGCCAGCCCTGACTGACTGGCTTCCCTGCCCCCTCCCCGTGCCCACCCCACATTATAAGTCCTTTCCTTACAGCCAGTCAGCCAGCCGGGTGCTTTGTATCAGTGCCGCAGCACTGGGGAGCCGGGCAAGTGGGGTTCGGGAGGTTGGGGTTGGTGAGATGAGAGGGCGAGGCCCTGTCTGGGTCCCTCGAGTGGCGCTGGCCCAGAGGGGATGGATGTCTAGGACCCCTGTCCACCCCCCACTCCTATTTATTTCCGTTGTCAATATGCTGTGTTGGCCAACACTTCCCAGGGTGCGCTGTCACCCACAAGCCAGACACTTGCTCCCCTGACAGCCAGCAGCGTATATTTGACAAAGTCATTGGTATATTTTTACTTACTGGGTTGCCCTCGCACTTTACCTGTTCTTTTCCAGGGCTCACAGCAGGGCTCAGGGCAGTCTTCCTGGCTTGGCTCCCCCTCCCTATAGCCGAGACAGGGGCAGGATCACCAATTCTTATTTATTTTGTCTTTTGACTTCTCTCTCAGTAGTTGAGGGGAAGGCTGGAACGAGGAAGGGGAAGGGGGCTACAGAGGCCGTGCTGAGAGTCCAGGGATCTGGGGAGAGAAGAGAGCATGTGAGGGCTCGCCCACACAAGGCCCCACCTCAGCACCGAGGCCCAGCACCGCCCCAAGGCTTCCTATCACTCCTTCCCACAGCCTGGTTATACCACACAGACTCTGCCTGGCCCCCATTTTCTGTCTGTTTCCCGTTCTCCCACATCCCCACCTTTGTCCCTTGGGCACTAGCCTGCAATGTGTTCACTTTTATTTAAATAAATTTGTGTGGTAAAAGTCCTTGCCATGTCTCCCTCTCCTGAGCCACAGCCAGGGAAGAGCACACCACCTTCTGTCCTCTTCTCCTGAGGAGACAGCCTTGCACCACTAACCAGAAGTCACCACTGGCCCCAGGCTCTGGCCTAGACTCAACTCCCAAGGCTGGTGACTGCTCTCGAGGCAGGTTCTATGTGACTTTTTTAGGGAGTGGCAAGCACTAACAGGCCTAAAAATGATTTGTTCAAGTTGATGAATAACATGAGTTACTCATGTTTATTATTATTATTATTGTCATTATCATTATTATACTCATATTATCTTGATGAATAACCTTAGTTTATTAGGGATGCCTTACAAACTGATGAATGACAAAACACCTCTCTACACACACCCCTGCTGTAGATGGAGTTTTTCCATCAGGACCACTGGCTCACCCAAATAACCACACAGAAACTTATTATTAATTATAAATGCTCAGCCGATAGCTTAGGCTTGTTACTAACTAGCTCTTTCAACTTAAATTAACCCGTATGTTTTTATCTACTCTCTACCAAGTGGAGGTACCTTTTTTCAGCACAGCATATTCATCCGTTGTTTTCTCTGCATCTGCGGGCAACCCGAAGCTCCTTCCCAGTGTTTTCAGTCTGGCTCTCTTGCCTATTTCCTGCTTAGCTATTGGCCAGCTATTGGCTCTTCATTAAACCAATGAGAACAGGACATTCTCACAGTGTACAAATGATTATGCCACAGCATTTCTCCCTTTTTGTCTAGTTAAAAAGGGAAGGCTTTAACTTTAACATAGTCAAGTTATATACAACATAAAGAGTAATCAAGAATTACAGTTACAATATCCAGTTCATTTGTATTTGGCAAATTTAAAGAAAATATTTCATTTTGTCTTTGTGAATTTAAAGTTTTTTTAAAATATTTATTATGTATACAGTGTACAGAAGAGGTTACCAGATGTCATCATAGATGGTTGTGAGCCACCATGTGGTTGCTGGGAATTGAACTCAGAACCTCTGGAAGGACAGTCAGTGCTCTTAACCTCTGAGCCATCTCTCCAGCCAGTGAATTTAAAGTTTTATACCTAACTTATTTTTTATCATAACTAAAGAAAACTGTAATTCTATTTAGTCTTTAACTCCATCAAGAAGACCTCAGAAGGATATATTACCTATTGACAGGGACATCTGGCTGTCTGAACAGCCACCCAAAGTTTCTTTGTAATATTAGGGCATCCATCTTTGACCTACCGGTATAGTATATCTGACAGACATTTCTGAGAAGCAGGGAACTTGGAAGGACTGTCCTACCTTGTCTTGGAAAGTTTGGCAATCACTTCCCTTGTGTCCTGCTGGTTCTGACAGTATACTGTCAACACCTGAGGCAGGGACAGTTTCTTTGCCCAGTGGCTAGCTTTCACCACAAAGAAAGCAAACTGCATATGGAGTTTCTTCAGTGCCCATCATCTTCTCTGAAGTGAATTGGTGCTGCCAGGAGCAGACGTTCTCACTGTCAAGAAAAGCCTTATGTTACTAAAACATTTTAAATTCTATATTCTGTAGGTCTTTGAAGTGTTTGAAGATCATATATTTATCTAAATATATCTGTTTAACCTTGAAAACATACTTAATATGACTACAAGTTTGATTATTATAGATGACTACTAACCTGTATTTTTTAATTATACATTACATTTTGAAATGAGCTACATAAGTACAATACCCCAAACAAGAGTAGAAGCATACATATAGTATTAAAAAAAACTTTAAATTTGTATCCATAAACCAAATCTGTATCAATGTAAAATATTTAAGATTAATAGTTGCTTTTTGGATTAAAGTAGATTCAATAATCTATCCTTTTATCTCATCATTCCTATATCATATCCTCCCTCCTGTTTTTAGAAAGATATCTTTGAATTTAACTCTTTTGTTTAGTTTTCTTTTCCTGACTATGACCAATAACAAGTTGTAACCAACCCCCCCTTAAATGATAATAAAAATCCCTAACCCATCTGTTGGGAATGTGGGTGTTGTTTTCAGAGTGCTTCCTGATGTTTGGGAGCACCGGCATTTGGGAGAAACCTTGAGAAAATCAGGATAATGGTTAAGTCTTAACTGTCGTAGTTTGTGAGTCTGGACCATGTTCATCCAGCAGCCTTGAAGTTGTTCTGGATGCAGAACTCTGAGGAAACTGCAACAAAGGCATTCTGAGATGCTGGATCATCTGGGTTATATGTTTTTTTTTTTTTTTTAAACTTTATTTATTTATTTGCCTTGGTGTTTGCCTGGAACTGGAACTACAGACAGTTGTTAGCTGCCATGTGGGTGCTGGGAATCGAACCCGGGTCCTTTGGAAGAGCAGACGGTGCTCTTAACCACTGAGCCATCTCTCCAGCCCCCGGGTTATATGTTTTTAAATGGTGTCTTGTCCTCTTGCTCTGAAAATACATAAACTTCAAAGGTAACATATATATATATCTGCATTAATGCAAGTATAGACTTGGTGTTGTACACAAATTAGCCAAAGATGATTTTTATGTTTGGTAGGTAAAATATGCATTATGGGTCTTGTAGTTTTTTTAGGTTTCTTTCTTTATATTTGTAGCCAGGATTTTCAGAGCATCTCTCCCAGTCAAACCTGATATTCTTTAACCCTGAAGGAATCTGTAGCCTTTTGTTTTCTATGGGAACAAAAGCATAACCCCTTTCCCAGAGCAACATATCTTTTGATTTTCATTTTGGAGTCAAGACATTTTAAAAAATATATAGGTTGTTTTAATCCAGCAACCTTCACAATCTAATATCTCTTAGCATCTATCTTTTGTTCATCAGCAATCAAAAAATTCAAAGACAACACAATAACATACAGGCTCCCTGTGTATTTTTCATCTTTACATGGCTTTTTCCCTTATATAAGTTTATCTTTCTTTAAAGACTTTATTATTTTTAATTTTTTTCTATGATTCTCTATACTCTTTTTCTCTCCCAAGCATATATAAATTTTAAACACATTGTAACCTACTTAGAAGCTTTTTCCACCTGGATGTGTCTTTACTGCATATCTGCAACCTTTTTTGGCTGCATGAGCAAAAGTTAAAACTGCTGTGTAGCTTAGCTCATGGTATGCTGGTGGCTGGCTCCTCTCCATATAGTTCCTTGATAGCCTGGCCTCAGGGCTGGCAGGAGCCATGTTTAGTGCCCCAGCTCTGGGAAGGTTTTTGGTTCTGCGCTGCAGTGGGTATTTTTACCTAGTCTCATGCCATCAAGTAATATGCTACTGGCTGCTCATAAACCCCATGTAGATGCTCGGTAGCAAGGTCTCTTAAAAGAGCTGAGCCTCTACTGGCAACTAGCATTGACACTGCCGGAAGCCATATTTGACTCCATGTTCTGAACTGTTTATTTTTTTTAAGCTTTCTCAGGCCTTATGTTGATGTAGGTGTAAAAGAATGAACCTGTTCCCAAATAATCACTTGGAGGCTTATATTAACTATAAATATTTGGCTGATGGCTCAGGGTTATTACTAGCTGGCTCTTACAACTTAAATATTAAATTTTTCTATTCATCTATGTGTTGCCACATGACCGTGGCAGTACCAGTCTGCTGACATGTTGCTCCTTGGGCATCTGTCTCTCAGAATTTGCCCTTCTTCTCCTGTATCTCTGTGTGGATTTCCCAAATGGCTCTATCTTGCCTTGCCATAGGCCAAAGCAGCTTTATTTATCAATCCCCAAATAACCACACAGAGACTTATTATTAATTACAAATGCTCATCCAATAGCTTAGGCTCTTTCAACTTAAATTAACTCATTTTTCTTATCTGCACTCTATCGAGTGGTAGTACCTTATCAGCAAGGCATGTTCATCTTCTGTTTCCTGTGCATCTGTTGTGACTCCAGCTTTCTTCCCAGTGTCCTCTCAGTCTGGCTCTCCCTCTTACCTTCCTTCTGCCTAGCTATTGGAAGGCTGACTCTTTATTAAACCAATGGGAGCAAAACATCTTCACAGCGTGCAAAAGGATTATTCTGCAGAATCCTACCAAGCAGTTTTATACAGTTCTCATTCTAGAGCAGACTGATGCAAACCTGGACTCGGAGCACTACTTAGTGTTAAAGCACCAAAGGTAACTAAAACTCAGACAGCACAAGGCACAGACAAAACTAAGCAATGAGAAAATTGTATTTCTGTATACTCAGTCTTTGTTCTTGCCAACGATTGAGCCAGTTCCAGCAAACACCATCCAGTTGAAGTAAAGGATGAATAGTCTTGTTGCAGTCAGACACATAGACCCATCAAATGGTAGCTTGCTGCAAGACAGTTTCTCCAGCTAGGATTTGGAATGGTCTCACTACAACAGAGGACCCTCAGGAGGAAGGAGGAAATCTGGAGCTCTGGCTGTGGGATGATGAGGGTATACTTGGCCAAGAAAGGTTTTGTTTCTGTCTCCTATAGGCTGGACTACATGATAATCCTTCACTGCTTGTCAAAATGCTCACACCATACAGCAGCTGTGTGGCAAACAAGCCTGGGACAGCAGCACCTACATGATTCCTCCTTTTCTTTATTATTTGTGCATGTGTGTGTACACTGGTGATGAAAACCAGAGCAAGTACCCAAGCACTCATCTTACATCCAAGCCCCCAAGTGGGTGTTCTGTAGAGCAAGGTGTAATGAGGGGAAGGACTCAGAAACACTTCCATGTCATTCACAGGCCCCACACTCCTGGAGCATGTCTGCCAAGGAGCCATGAGAGCCAAGGCTTGGGAATCCCAGCAAAGAGCAAGAATACTAAAGTGAATGTGAGACCTTCAGGAATCGCTGAGACACCTGTGGGTCATGACCCCCTTGGGAGCAAATGACCCTTTTCCAGGGATCACCTAAAACTATCATAAAATACAGATATTTCCATTGTGGTTCATAACAGCAAAAATATAGTTATGAAATAGCAACAAAATTGGGGGCTGGAGAGATGGCTCAGTGGTTAAGAGTACCAACTGCTCTTCCAGAGGACCAGGGTTTGATTCCCAGCACCCACATGGCAGCTCACAACTGTCTGTAGTTCCAGTTCCAGGCAAACACCAAGGCAAATAATTAAATAAATAAACAAGTTTAAAAAAAAAAAAAGAAATAGCAACAAAATCATTTTATGATTAGGGGTTACTATAACATGAGGAACTGTATTCAAGGGCCATAGCAATAAGAAGGTTGAGAACTACCGCTCTAGACCATGTATAACAAGACTTCTTAAGGTGGTAGAAATCTTGGTTAGAATATAGGCTTTTTAAAATATTTATTACGACTTTTATTTATGTATATGTGTGGGTATGCGCACATGCATGTTGGTGCTCTCTGATACCAGAAAGGGCATCAGATCACCTAGAGCTGTGGTAGGAAAGCCAATTTTTTCTCATCACAAAATAGGGCCTCTTCTGTGACCACACATGTAACAAAGGGATGGAACAAAAGAAGCATTGTTAGTGTCTGAGTCGAGATAAATAGTGATCTGAAAAATTAACAGATTGGTGATCAGCTCAAAGACATTACATCTCAGAGCTCCCTGAGACAGCCATGTTCCGGCCTAAAGGAAATGGAGGACCCCAGAAGGAAGCTACAAGAACTGGTCTTCCCTCACCTACTCTCTCCCTCTGTGAGAGGCCTCCCTTCACACATCCATGCTCTTGTTTGTTTTAAATCCATGTTTTGTAAAACATGTCACCCTTTCACTGTTTTCAAAGGTCTAGAGAAAAAAGTCCAGATTGGGCAACTCAGAGCTTTTTCAAATTTTATCAATCCTGTCATGTTGATCTACTTATAGTTTTACCATCCTAGACCTTTGCCTAAATTAATAAAGCCATACAAGTGAAATCGTCTCTCCACTGGCCGTGATCTCCAACCAATGAAAATTCTCCCTTCCTAGGAGCCATCTCAACTGCCACCTGTTTGAGAGAAATCCTTCATCTTCCCAGGGCTTCATTGGTCCCATAGCTGAACTGCATGTCCTGTAAGAATGTGCACTGTCCTTAATCCCAGCACTCCGGAGGCAAAGGCAGGTGGACCTATGAGTTTAAGGCCAGGCTGGTCTACAGAGCGAGTTCCAGGACAGCACACAGAAAGCCTGTCTCAAAACACCAAAGGAGGAAGAGGAAGGAGGACAAGACAAGAACCGGGACTATTTCTAAACTGGCCACGGCGCAGCCCGCGCTGCAGGTGCACTGTAGGGGATTTTTGCGCCGCAGGGGCGGGGCCGCTCCCAGGCCCGCCGCGCGGTGGCGCAGCTGGACTACGAATCCCAGGATGCTTTGCAGCGGCGGCAGCGCCGACGTGGCACCACGCGAAGGCCGTGGGGACTGGGAAGCCGGGAGGCGGCAGAGCCGAAATCATGGCGGCCAAGGCAGCGGGCAGCGGCGGCTGGGAGGTGGTGAAGAAGGGCCGTCGACCTGGAGCAAGCGGCGGTGGACGAGGTGGCGGCGGTGACCGCCGAGCGCTCGGGGAGGCGAACGGAGTGTGGAAATACGACCCGAGCTGTGAGTAGCCGTCGCCGCCCACCTGGGCCTGTGGGGCAGGGGCGCGGCGGAGCAGCAGCGGATCGGGATCTGCGGGACCCCGGACACCCCGGCGATTAGCACAGAGAGAGGTGGCCGTCCCTACAGCCCAGGTCAGGAAGCGGGGGGCCAGCGAAGCCGACTCGAGTCGGAAGAGGCTAGCATTCCGATCTCCATCTGTTCAGGCCTTTGCACACAGCCCTCTCAGCTGTCCCGACCCTCGTCGGCCAGATGTGTGAGCGACGGGGCAGAGGCAGCCGGATCCTACCCAGTGCCCCTTCTAAAGTAACCAGCAGGTCTGGGAGGGATGGATGAGAAGCCCAGCACTTGGAGAAATGACCCGACATACACTTCCAACAAGGGGTTAATCTCGGTGTCACCTGTTCCGTAGTCTCCAGACGAGGGGAGAAAACTTGCCACTTGTTGAGTATAGAGTTGCCATTTCAGAACCAGCAAACATTGGCAGTGGAAACCGGGCTGAAAAATTCTGCCCTCACTGACTAGCAGCCCGAGCCACCGAAGCCCACCCTCTGTCCCTGAGTCTGGCTTGCCTCCCACATACTTTGATTTAATCAGATAAAGAACTGGAAAAGCCAGGTCATCAGGAAGGATCTTTGCTGTGCTTCTGAAGCTCCCGAGGAAGAATGAGCTTGGGACAGCATCTTACTGTAAATGACTTAGCTGCCCCTGCAGAGAAGGGAGCCCTGTGTTGTGTGTCCCAGGGTCTTAAGGGTAGCCTGATTTCATTCCAGCTCCAATCCAGACCACAAGCACTCTTTATGAGCGTGGCTTTGAGAAAATCATGAAGCGGCAGAATAAAGAGCAGGTTCCACCCCCTGCTGTGGAGTCTAAAAAACCAGCAAACAAGAAGCCACCAAAGAAGGTGACAGCTGTCACTAGCCAAAACCAGAAGCAAGGCCCCTTCCGAAACCTAGAGGAGGCACTGAAAGCTGTAAGTGTGCCGAGGCCTGGGGTGCGGAGGAAATGTGGGGCGTAGGACATCAACGAGAGGGGTTCCAGGAAAGGTGGAAATGCCAAGGGGCAGAATGTTTGCACTTTGAACAGAAAGGAAGTGGGGTGTTCATGAGAAACATGGGTGTCAAGAGTGATGGGAATCCCAGGAACAAGGTGCAGGTGAGAGGAAAGTTGGTTTGGGGTCTCTGCCCCACAGAAGCAGGGGTCTTTCATTCTTGCCCTTGAACATGTGAAGGGCCTACTAGTGTATGGCATTGAGATCAGCATTCTCAGCTGCGCTGCCCCGCCCCATGCTCGGAGGATCTGGGTGTGGCAATATTATTGAGTCCATTTGTGAGAACCTCCAGCCTCTTTCCTACACCTGTTCCCCTTCCCTTCCCCATACAACTTAACCATAGAAGTGTCTCTCCATGACAGCTGGATGTGGCTGCACTGCAGAAAGAACTGGACAAAAGTCAGAGCGTGTTCACTGGGAACCCCTCTGTGTGGCTGAAGGACCTGGCCAGCTATCTCAACTATAAGCTCCAGACTCCGAGGAGCGAACCCACTCTGAGCCAGTATCCACATGGTAAGTCCCCCACCCCTCAGCTTAGATGAGGTCAAGAACATTCTGAACGGGTGGATATTCCTAAGATCCCAGGGCCTCCACTGTCCTGATTCAGACACATGCTTGAGAAAGTGGCTGAGTCTCCTTGGGGAAGAGAGCCTTGGTGCAGGGGCACTCACAGAGGCCAATGGCCCCAGATTACCCCTACAGCCTTGTGAGCCGAGAGCTGCGTGGGATCATCCGAGGGCTCCTGACCAAAGCTGCAGGGTCTGTGGAACTCTTTTTCGATCACTGTCTGTTCACCATGCTACAGGAGTTGGATAAGACACCAGGTAAGAGTGCCCTATGAAGGATGGCCATCTTGAGAGCCCACACCTTTTTTCTTCCTTCCAAACTGGTCATCAGTTCCCTTCCCAATGAGAAATATGGGAGAGGAGGGGGTTAGGACTTGAGCTCACAGCTAAAAAAAAATAAAAAGTATGGGATGCCAAGTCATGAGTAGATCTGAGAACATCTGTCTCTCTAGGGGAGTCGCTGCATGGGTACCGAATCTGTATTCAGGCCATTCTGCAAGATAAGCCCAAGATTGTCACCTCAAACCTGGGCAAGGTGAGCCCTGGGTAGTGCAGGGGACATGATGGGTAAGACTGTGGAAACGAGACAGAATCTACATTGTTAGGTTTGGTTGTGCAAAGGAGTAGCACTAATACCATTAGCATTCCTGTGTTCCCTCCTGGATAAGGATGACCCTTATATTCATTGTATTACGGGATGGCTGGGCCATAGAGAAGTTCCTTAGCTTTCCTAAAACTGGTCAGCCAGTTTGAGGAGCTGAGAGAAATGGAGGTAAATATTGCTGTGACCACTGTGCCACACTGCCATAGGGTTGTACCGGTCACACCTATAACCTTCCTACTAGGTTCTGTAGTGTGTTGACCTATAACCTGCCCTTTCTACCCATCTCCTCAGTCCCTAGAGCTTCTGAGGTCTCACCAGAGCCGACCAGCAAAGTGTCTGACCATCATGTGGGCCCTGGGGCAAGCAGGTTTTGCCAACCTCCCCGAGGGACTGAAAGGTAACAGACAGAAAGATGGATTGCTCTCTTCTCTGACGGCCCCTATGCATGAGCCTGAGACTTGCTGACTTTTGCCTCTACAGTGTGGCTGGGGATCATGCTGCCTGTGCTGGGCATCAAGTCTCTGTCTCCCTTTGCCATCGCATATCTGGACCGGCTGCTCCTGTGAGTAATGGGGGGACAGGACAGCGAGGGGAAGGCCCAGGGTGTCCACAAGAGGCTGTTTCGGCAAAATGGGATGCCGTGATCCTGATCTCCATAGATGCGAGGAAAATCAGGACCAGCCCCTCCCACCTCCAAGTGTGATGGTGAGGAAGGAAAGGGAGGGAGCCAGTGAGGGCTGGGGATGGGGTAGAGTTTACGCCCTTCTCCCTGTACACTGGCTTAGCCGAGTTCATGGCTGGAGCACCAGAGTGGTTTCCAACAATCCTGCTTCTTCTTTCTCTAGGATGCATCCCAACCTCACCAAAGGCTTTGGCATGATTGGTCCCAAGGACTTCTTCCCACTTCTAGACTTTGCCTACATGCCCAACAATTCCCTAACCCCCAGGTAGGACTGCTTTGGAGTTTCCAGTACTGTGTCGAGCTACAACAGTGCTTTTCCAGCCCTCCCCCAAAGCCCTAAAAGGTCAACAGGAGATTTCAAGGGCCTCTGAGGCCCAGAAACTATGTATGTCTTTGAATGTGACAATTCTCTTTTTTAGTGTAACATCGGGCACTTTTTAGGGAGGCAAACTGTACAAGATGCTTCTGTCAGAGACTCAGAAGTGACACTTAGTGACTCCTTTCAGGCGGGGATGAGCTCAAGTGTCACAGTTGCATTTTCAGCCTGAGCCTGGCCCTCCTCCCCAGCCTGCAGGAACAGCTACGCCAGCTCTTCCCCCGGCTGAAGGTGCTGGCGTTCGGGGCAAAGCCAGAGTCCACCCTGCACACCTACTTCCCTTCGTTCCTGTCTAGAGCCACCCCTAGCTGTCCTGCTGAGATGAAGAAAGAGGTGAGCAGTGCAGCCAGCCTCATCTGTCAATGTCCCCTGGCATGCTACAGCTACCTTTGGCCACGTGCCCCGCTCACTCGTGTCTCCCCTCGGGAGTATGAGCCTGAGGGTAGTCAGCGGAGGCCTGTCACTTACAGACAGGACCTTTAAGCTAAGGCTTTAGATCAGGAACCACACCTACCCCATGACAGCCTCTCAGGGGTCTTGACAATATATCTCACCCTTCACGGTAGACATGTTACTACCTGGAGCCCCAGCGTTCTCTCTCTTCTGTCCTGTGCAGCTCCTGGGCAGCCTGACACAGTGTCTGACTGTGGACCCCCTCAGCAACAGCGTCTGGAGACAGCTATACCCCAAGCACTTGTCACAGTCCAGGCAGGTGGGGGTGGGCTAGCCTCTGATCTCCACACAGAAGCCTCCTAGTGTATGCTTTTCAGACTAAGGCTGGTCACTGTTCCCTGGCTTACACCTCTCAGTTTGAGTGAGAGCATGGCTGGAGTGGCCTTTGAAGAACCACTGTGGGGTGGGGGCCTTTGAGCACTATGAACCCAGCATCTTGGTGGGCAGAGAGGGGAAATGGGCCCAGGAGGCTGTTGACTGAAAGCAGTTTGTTACTCCCTAGCCTGCTGCTGGAGCACTTGCTCAAGTCCTGGGAGCGGATTCCCAAGAAGGTGAGGGGCTGAGAGAACGTGGGAGGTGAGGGCTTGTCTGCGTTCTCAGTTTGTGTTCCTTTGACACTGAGCGTGAAGCAAGATGAAAGTTCAGGATCCTCTTACAGGCCAGGCTCACATTGTCACCTCATTCCTTGGTATTCTGCAGGCACGGAAGTCTTTGCAAGAAACCATTCAGTCCTTCAAGCTCGCCAACCAGGAGCTTCTCAAGAAGGGCAGTGGTAGCAACGAGTATGTTGTCACCTGTGACACAGCCTGCAAGGTGTGATACCCAACCTCTAACCCATGCACAGTCCCACATCTGTCTTGACACACCCTGGGTTGGTCTTGGGTCACATCCCTGTCCCGCCTATCTGTGGTTCCCCTGCTACCTCAAGTTACATGTAGGCCTAGCACCAGGCCTAGCACCGGCTTGCACCAGAGACCAGGCCTTTCCCTCTGACCACTGCCCTCTCTCTGCTGCCAGGGCTTGTTGCAGAAGGCCCGAGGTCCTCGGCCACCCTGGGCCCGACTATTCCTGTTCCTTCTGGTTTTTGCAGTAGGATTCCTGTGCCATGACTTTCGGTCACAGAGTAAGTAGTGGTTGGTTGTCTGGAAGAGAACATGTGGTAAAGCACAGAGCTCTGTGGCATCTCCAGAGCCCACCTGGTCCTGATGAGTTCTCAGTGCCGCGGTACAGACACTTCCCTCAGTGTTGTGCACAGACTGGAAGTTTACAGCACCTAAGTATGACAGCCTGGGTTC
Organism: Sigmodon hispidus; assembly: GCA_004025045.1. NCBI lineage: Eukaryota > Metazoa > Chordata > Mammalia > Rodentia > Cricetidae > Sigmodon > Sigmodon hispidus. The sequence goes on along the minus strand of PVIH01014245.1, from coordinate 29,892 downwards.
TATCTCCGGGTACACATAGTGGAGGTCAACAGAAGTCCTCTGACCTCCCGTGCGTGCTGTGGGGTGTGCACATGCATGCATAAATAAATTAGCAAGTGTAATTGAAGGGAAAGCAGCTTTACAGTTAGAAAAGGCAGATACTCAGGGCTGGAGAGATGGCTCAGCGGTTAAGAGCACCGTCTGCTCTTCCAGAGGACCCGGGTTCAATTCCCAGCACCCACATGGCAGCTAACAACTGTCTGTAGTTCCAGTTCCAGGCAAACACCAAGGCAAATAAATAAATAAATTTTTTTTAAAAAAAAAAAAAAAAGAAAAGGCAGATACTCAAAGCTGAGGTTTTCTGACCTCCAAGTCTCCCCCTATTGTCCCATTTCTTCTGTTCTGGACCCAGCAGAAGGTATTCAGCCCCTCCATCTGCGCGCCTCCCTCCAAACCTGTCTAGTTAGATCTGAGAGCACAGGAAACTGCCCCATGGCCTCACTGTACCTGCCCAGGACCTGGAGTGTCTGTCTGTCTGTCTTCCAAGCCCCTGTCCCTGCTCCCCCAGCTCACCAGAGGCTCCCTTTGCAGCCTCCTTCACGGGCCGCTGGCTTCGATCATCTGGTTTCTTGCCTGTTGGCCAGCAAGTATGTGCCAAGCTCTACGCCTACAGCCTGCAAAGCTACAGGTGAGCTGGTGGTCAGGGCAGGCCTGGACAGTGGGAGGTACTGAAAACGCTCCTGTCTTCCGTTGATCCGGCTAGTCTTTGCTGAGCAAGTCGTCCTGGGAAAGCTCAGAATATGCCTCTGTCCTCCGATTTCTCTGCAGCTGGCTGCAGGAGACATTGCCAGCCTATGGCTCCTACCTGCTTGCTGTGGTACAGCCCAGTTTGCAGCTGGCCTGGACACACACCAATGCCACAGTCCACTTCCTTTCTGCCCACTGTGCCTCCTACCTTGCCTGCTTTGGCGACAGCCTCGCTGACTTCTTGCAGAGGGTAAGTTGGAGACCAGAGGTCAGGAAAGGACTCGTTCTCCCAGAGATAGTTCCTGGAAGGGAGCAATCCTGCATGGCAGGATCCCATTGCCCTGGGCATCTTGTCCCATCCATTCTCCGTGGTCCTGCTGCAGGCGCAGCTTCCTGAGGCCCTGCACCAGCTCTTCCACTCCTTAAAGGAGCTGCTGCTGCTCTTCTGGGACAGTGTGCTGCTGCCCGTGTGGCACCTGCTGCTTGTGGCCCTGGCCCAAGCCCAGGAGCACTGCCACAAGGCCTGCAGGTAAGACCCTCACTCCAGACTGCACAGGTTTCCTGCTGACTGACCCCACCTCTGACACCTGGGGACAGGGTATACCATTCATTTTGTCCCAGGCACTCTGGGCTGAGGGTTCTGGGTTCAAGCTCCAGCCCTGGGAGGTGACAGTCTCACACATGACCCTCAGCCCTCTCCAATACTCTGCTTTTCTCATAGAGGAGAAGTGACCTGGGATTGCATTAAGACACAGATGAGTGAAGCTGCCCGATGGACCTGGCTCAGTCTGCAGGACGTCACTGTGGCCTTCTTGGACTGGGCACTTGCCATGATATCACAGCAGTAGACCCTACCTGCCTGGCCATGGTTTCTGTGGTGGTCAAGCTATCAGAGAGTGCTGGAGGGTAGAGAAGGCAGCTCTCTCTTCACTTGGTGCCTGAGTTCTGTCTCCTAGGCAACCTGCCTCACTTCTCCCACCTTGGTCCAGAACTCCCCAGCCTCCCATGCACGGGTCTGCTAGGCATCCTGGGCACACTTGCACAGCTTCCAGCCTCCTTTGGGCTGGTGGTCTTTCACCCCTCTGTCCCTCCATCTCATCACTTAGGCCCCCAACGGCCACCTCCAAAGAAGGGAGGTAGCCTCCTTTCCCCGTTCCTGGTCATAACTTAAGCCACAGAAGAAAAAGGGAAAGGACTTCAGAAGGGCCAGCCACAGTGGGTGACAGCAGCGTCAGTTCCCCCAGTAACCTGGGTAGCCGTCAGTGGACATGGCAGGCCACATGGAAATGCTGTTACCTCAGAACACCCAGAGCGAGGAAGCCTTCTGAGACCCCTGTGCCCTGCTCTGTCATGGCCCTGGCATCTCAGTGCCAGAGCCTCACATCCATCAGATCTGTCCCCAGCACCATCCTCCTGGAGAACAGCACCCTTCCATCAGCCTGCTGAAGGGAGGCGGCATAGGACTCCTGAGTGGAATAAAGGACAGGCTCAATTTCTAGCTTCTCTTTCTTCACATCTTTTTTTTTTTTTTTTTTTTTTTTTAACCTTTATTTATTTATTTATTTATTTGCCTTGGTGTTTGCCTGGAACTGGAACTACAGACAGTTGTTAGCTGCCATGTGGGTGCTGGGAATCGAACCCAGGTCCTCTGGAAGAGCAGATGGTGCTCTTAACTGCTGAGCCATCTCTCCAGCCCCTTTCTTCACATCTTTATGTGGGAATTTCCATAGTTTGGGGACACAAAAACAGTCTTGGCCCTTGTCCTGGGTACTGTTGCACTGATGATTAAGCTTCTTGCAGAGAGAAAGTCTATCTTTATCACTCAGAACAAGGCTCCCCTGATTCAGTTGGCTCTACTCATGATTTTGTCTGACTTGTCAGTGATTCCTATGCAAAACTTTGCCTCCATATGATTGGGAAAACAGACAAAGCTGGAGGGTCTCCTTACCCTTCATTAATTGGTTCATTTTATATAAGACAGTGGTTAAGAACTCCACAAGACAAAATCAGGTTTATTACCAGTCTTTTCCATTTTGCTTTAAAACAATTCACACCTGGTGTGTTCTATCCTTGAGCTCTTTTGGGCCTAGGAAGTTCTCCCCAGAAGCACCACAGATGAGAAGTGGCAGCCACTTTCCTTTCTGTTCCTCCCCAGTGGCACCTGGAGGTGCTCTTCTGTCCATTCCCCAAGTGAAATTAAAGTAGCAAGTGTGGAAGCATCTTGACCCAAGTTATACTAGTAGCCTCTGGCTTTTGCTACTTATTTTAGGAAGTAAACAGCTACAGCTGGCCACTCCTTGCTGGTTTTCAGCAGTTGACCATGACCGTTGTTCCCAGTGAGAGAAAGCTCTTTGCATCCAAGGGCCAAGTGTGGCCCATTAGGTCAGACTGTTCCAAGTGCCCCACAACATGTTCTGTTGGTTCTTTTCCATCTTCCACAAACAGTTCAACCCCGCCCATGAGCTGAGAGGGCTTGACAACCTGGGGCAGCCACAGCACAAAGACGAGATACTGTGCTGTCTCAAGAAGACTTAGAGAATGCTAGTCTGTTGTTTTGGTATTTGTTTTTTCAATCCAATATCCTTGGGCTTGCCATGATTCTGTACTGGCTTCTACTTGGTGATTTAACTTGGGTTCATAATTTCTGGTATTAAAATCTTTAAATGTGCCAGGTGCACACCTCTAATCCCAGCACTCGGGAGGCAGAGGCAGGAGGATCTCTGTGAGTTTGAGGCCAGCCTGGTCTACAGAGTGAGTTCCAGAACAGCTAGAAATACATAGACCCTGTCTCAAAAAACAAACAAAAGAAGAATGTTTCCTCAGCTTAACTCCATTGGCGTTGTCACAGCCTTTCATGGGAACACTGACAGCAACCTTCCTTGGCTTTAAAACCCTACTGGGGAAAATGGCTCCTTTTCAGAAGGCCCCACACCCACCCCAAGCATGGGATAGTAGTTTTTCCTGTCTGTAGCTGAGGACCAGCTGCTCTCCATTAAAGTAAAGCCAGACGTTTCGTTTTTACAGAGATATCAGCAAACAACAGCGGTGTCTTAAGCTGAGCTCAAAAATTATCGCAGTGTGAAGGCCTGACTATTCCTGTGGTAACAGTGGGGGGCTGAGGGGGCTGGCACATCGCATGCAACCGAAATTCAACAGGAACATACCATGAATGAGTATGTCTATCTCTCACTATTAAACCAGGTCCTACTCAGATGTGGAAATAGCGTGTCATTTCTAAACAGTTACTCTATTACGGTTTTCTATTATGTCTTAAGTTTCAGATGAGGGCAACATGGTCACTTCCTGACAGCTAATGTCTCTGGGCTCACACCTGCAGTCTGCTTGCCACAGTGACTGGCATGCTGCCCAATCCAAATCACTGGAGTTGTCCTTCACAGAGGTGTCTATATGGCCGGGTGGCTTCTGAGCCTTTTAATGTTAGATCTAAGAGAGGTGTGACTTGGGTGGGTGCCTAAAGTGAGCCTTTTATCCCTAAGGTAGTTTCCCACCATCCAGGTTATAGGTGAATATTTACTTAATAGCATGTGTCTTGCCCCATAATAATTAATGTACAAAGCTGAGTGTGGTGGCATATGCCTTTAACTCCAGAGCAGAGGCAGGTATCAAAAAGAAACCTGTCTCCAAAAACAAAACAAAATGATGTGCTATAATGTAATATCAGTAAGTGATGCCAGCACACTAGTAAATTATTTTTGAATGTGTGGTGATATATTGTGTAGGCTCCAAAGAAATAAAGTTTGCCTGAAGATCAGAGGACAGAGTCAGCCATTGAGCTCAGGGAGCAGTAGCACTGGCCTTCGATCCTAGCACTCAGGAAGCAGGGGCAGAGATCCTTCTGGATCTCTGTGAGTTCAAGGCCAAACAGGGCCAGGTGGTGGTGGCATACATCTCTAATCCCAGCACTTGGGATAACATGCCCCTGCTTCCAGTACTTGGGAAACCTGCCATTAATCCCAGGAGTAGGAAGTTTGAGAAGGGAAGTGTGTCTGGGCAGTGAGGCAAGAGGAGACTGGAGCTGGGCCCTTCCATTTCGGCTTGCCCTTCTGTTCACTTCCCCTGTTCTTCTGAGCATTCACGGAGACAGGATCTTCCCCTTTCAGCCCAGGGAGTTGGAGAGGTGAGAAGTGGCTGTGACTTGTTCCTCTGTCTCTCTGATTTCAGCTTTTCCACAATATATGGCTCCAGGTTTTTATTATAAGATCAAGTAGGATTCGTTCTACAAATATGTGTTATTTTAGAGCAATTTCAGATTTATGTCTGAAGTAAAAATAGAGACTTTTCCCTACGTCACCACCACATGCACACACACAAGTTCCCCAGCATTAATACCTTTTACCGGCACAGGACATGCACATGTTACAAGCTGACCCTACACTGACTCAGCTACTACCCAAGGTCTATACCTTAGACAAGCACTTCCTTCTTTCCATAATTAGTAGATTATACAAAATGCCTATTGTGGAAATCTCAGTGGTCAAGAGCACATACTGCTCCTGCAAGAGTCCGAAGGTTCAGTTCCCAGCACTCATACTTGATGGTTCACAACTGGATGTAACTCCAGCTCCGGGTCCCTGTTGCCTTTTGTGTATTTAGGCACCTGCACTCATGTACGTATACACACACACACACACACACACACACACACACACACACACACACACACACACACACGCACGCAAAGTACAGCAAGTCTTAAGTGTCTGATGGCATGTGTCAATTACTCTACAGACAGGTTTCACTGACCTAGAAATGCCCTGGCTCCCATCAGAGGTCACTGGTCTTGCCAGTCTCCAGATTTTTGCCTTTCCTACATTTGCCCTGGCATTGATCATTGCACATATTTTAAGTTATAATCTCTCCCACCACAAGAGTTTCTGTTCCTGAAAGAGCGCCCAGGGTGGTTCAAAGGGGGTAGAATCCTTAACCTACCCTTAAGCATCAGCTAGTAGAGCTAACAACCTGGGAAGTTAGTGGTTTCTGCTACATTTACCACATTACTATTAAACTCCATATTTCAAATTTCCTGGGTCATAGCCACATTTTGGTGGTTTGGCTCTACACACTGCTTGGCCACCTGGCATCACAGAGTGTTACACGAGGACAGAATAGCACTATAGACTGACAGTGAGGGGTTGAAAATGACTGAGAAATTTCTTACTAGAAATGTCTTGAGATCCCAAAAGCAAAGTTACATTTGATGCTTGTGAGTGTGGATGCATTAATGTTAATGCTACAGAAGGAACACTGCGGTCTTCACATAGATGTCATATCACTGTCCTTATCAAGAATCAGTGGAGAAAGAACCATTGTCCACACAATTTAGGATGGGAGAAAGGGCGCACACAAATCCCAGTATCTGAAGTCAGTGGGAAGCCGTCAAAATTTCTCTCCATAGCTCCTGAATAGACCATTTGTTTAGTGAATCTTCTAAGGCCAAATCGGGACCATCAGCTCACGGACATCACTGAAGCCAAGCATTTGGGGCCATAACAAGTTGTTAACTTGGATGGACCTTCAACAGCTACCATTATTAAATGAAGAGCCAAATGTGAGGCACACCTCTAATTCCAGCACTTGAGGGGTATAGGCAAGAGGTTCAAATGTCAAGGAGATACTTTCCAGAATAAACTATAATCCCAGTACTAAAGAGGCAGAGGCAGGTGAATTTCTGAGTTCAAGGCCAGGCTGATCTACACAGTGAGTCCTGGACAGCTATGTAAACCCCTGTCAAAAAAAAAAAAAAAAAGAAAAGAAAAGAAAAAAGAAGAATGAACATCCCAGTCTACCAGTATGGTCAGAAATCCTCTAGAACCTTCTAGAAGTTCTAAGAATTCAAGATTGTGTAGTGCTCATAATAATGCTAAGATGTCATTTGCATTGTTTGATTGTAATATTGATTGGCATGAGCACAGCTGCCCTTTAAGCAGGACTGGAAGTGCTAGGGTGTCAGCAGGGGTGCAGACAGCGCTGTTTGAGTACACTTTGGTCCTCTTGGTCCTCTTGCAGCTCTTTCACTTGAGCACGTCCTTGGGGGAGTTGGGGGTGGGCTGTGGCACCACATCCGGAGCCCAGAGGTTATGAACTCACTGAACAGAAAAACTCAGGGCTTTTGAGAGGCTTGATCATTGTTAAAGAACCTAAACCAGTCTTTCTTTAAATAATACTGCAAAAAGCAATAAAGGATTCCTTTTGGAGTTGTAAGTATAGCAACAGCTAACATTTATGCAGCGTTTACTCAGATCAGCTTTTTAAAAAGATTGTGTGTGTACGTATGTGTTCAAGTATGTATGGGTACCCAGAGAGGTCAGAAGAGATCGATGGAGCTACTGAAGCCGGAGTTCCAGGCAGTTCTGAGGGCACCAGACCTGAGTGCTGGGAGCTGGTCTATGGTCCTCTGGAAGAGCGGCTAGTGATCTTAACTGTTCAGCCATCTCTCTAGCCCCTCCCCAGATTTTCTTGGTGAAGACTGAGCTCCCTTACTTGAGACCTTTAATTTCTTTTCAATATTAGTGTCATTTAGTACTTTGGCTCCATAATGATTTTTGCAGAGAAATATGTTTGTATCTTACAAAATTAAACATTGAAATCAAATCTGGTTTTATAATGTCTTTTTGCAAGGTAATGTAAATAGCAAATCAATCTCATTATTAAAACAGGAAGAACGATCTGAAGCAATAACCTATGTTGATTTTATTAGGTGTTTTGATGCTTGGTAGTATGTTCAACTCTGTTGTTCATTTTCAGTATTTTCGTAGCCATTTGGAGATCCAGGTAATTCAATATGAATTTAAGGATTATAGATTCCATTTATGAAAACAAGTCATTGTAATTTTGGCAGGAATTGTATTGAATTTATAGATTTTTCTAAATGGGGCTGCTATTTAAACAATATTAAACCTTTCAAACCAACTGGCATGTGTTTCTGTTTATTGAAAGTCTTCAATTTTTTTATTATTGTGAGGGGGCATGCATGTGAGCAGGCCAAGCTGGGGAGTTGGTTCTTGATTTCCTCTGTGGGGTCCTGGGCCTGAACTCAGGTCATCAGAAACTAGCTTTCACACAACAAAAAGAATTCTGCTTTTGGGTTGATGTTCACTGTTCTTTACATATTTGATAGAATTTACACTGAAGTTCTTTGCTGCTGGATGTTTTTGATTATTAAAATTTCTTCTTCTCCTCCTCCTCCTTCAAGTTTTTCCATATCTAGAATTGCTCTAGGCAATTTGTGTGTTTCTGGGAATTTGTCATCTGAATGTAGATTGCCTTACTTAGTTATAAAATTATATTACTTATTTTTTAAATTATTTTGCTTCATATGCTTCCCTTTACAAAGTACATTCTTTAGTGTGTCTGTGTACATATGTGAGAGTTCGTGTGCTGCAGCATCAGTAGGTGTGTGTCTGGTGCATGTAGAGATGAGAAGACAATCTGCAGAACATGGTTCTGTCCCTCCACCTTGAGGGTCCCAGGGGTCAGACTCAAGTTGTCACCCTGGCAGCAAGGACCCTTACCTGCCGAGCCATCCTAACCACTCAAGTACTTTTGTTTTAAAATGTATAGACTATGCCTAAACATATTTCAAATAGATTTGAATAAAATAACAATTTCAAAAGCTATGTGAATATTTAATACTCATTTGCATAATCATATGCTAAATTTCAAAGCAACAGAGAAAAGTCCTAGAGGAAATGGATGATAAAGGTCTGTATACAGAATTTTAAGATGTGTCTATGCCATAAACCACACACACACACAAAAAAAATAGAGAAAATATTTGCTGGAAATATGCAATAAATACATACTTGGTGTTAAAAATCTACTCTAAATTGGCTGGAGAGATGGTTCAGTGGTTAAGAGCACTGGCTACTCTTCCAGAGGATTCGGCTCAATCCTCAGCACCCACGTGGCAGTTTAAAACTGTCTGTAACTTCAGTTCCAGGGAAGTCTGGCACCCTCACACAAGCATACATGTAGGCAAGAACGCCAAAAAATAAAAATTTAAAAATCTACTCTGAATCAAAAAAAGCACTGAACACAAAATTGTACATAAGAAACATAATTTATAAGACGTTTGAAAATGAATAGCAAGCTTGCAAAAAGATCCTTTTCACTGATGATGTGGAAATATAAAATAAGATGCAACTAATTTTGCACCCCATTAATAAAATGTTTCTCTCCTTTTTACATTAGTTTATTATTTAGTGTTACATGTGCATGGGTGTGTATGTGTGTTCTTGAGCATGTCCTGGTGTTCATGTTGAAGTCAGAGGACAATTTAGAAGACGTGGCTCTCTCCCTCCACCATGTGGGGCCAGGGGATCAAACCCCAGTCCCTCAGGCTTGGCAGCAAATGTCTTTACTGCTAAGTATACTCTTTACTGCTAAGTATACTCTAAAGGATTCTTTAATACTTAAATCAGTGAATGCTATGATAGAATTGGTATATTTCTAGGAAGTAAACTGGCAACTTTTACCAAAAGGTAGGAAAGTCTCATATTGTTTGACCAAACAAATACACTTCTAAAATTTTTCTAGAGTAAGCAGAAATATGGGCAAAATTTTCTAAGAATGTACATGCTGGGCATGGCGGCTCACGCATTTAATCCCAGCAGAGGTGGGCAGAGTGCAGATCTCCAAAGTTTAAGGTCAGACGGGTTTACATATCGAGTTCTTGTCCAGCCAGGGCTAAATAGTGAGATCCTGTCACAAACAGACATGCAGAGCAAAGGATGGTGGTGCGTGTCTGTGATTCCCAGACTCCAATACATCTATTAAAAGAAAACAGAGACTGGACGGCGATTAGTGAGTGGTTGCTAGGGGATGAAGGGAAGCAATGCCAGGAGCGATTATTTGAAGGGTAAAAGACGTTCTTTCTAGTGACTTAAAAAAAGTTTTGGTCAGATGTGGTGCTGCATGCTTTTATGTCAGCATTCTGAATGCAGGGGTATGTGAAGCTCTTGGAGTTCGAGGCCACATTGGTCCCGGGCTCCAGCCCGAACATTAAACAAAGAAACAAAAAATAAAAAAAATAAAACAGAAAACCTCTAGTAGAGGGGTGACATTTGTACAGCGTTGTGATTGCACTGAATGTCCCTGAACCGCTCTGATCTAAGCAGTGTTAGTTAGTACTTAGGTTAGTTAGGTGGACCTGGTTAGTACTTAGGTGGAAGACCCCCTCTGGAAAAACTTTGTGCTGTAGGTCTGAGAAACAAATAGGTAAGAATGTTTTGTGATCCTCAAATAAATTTTAAAAGCGTCACAATTAAATATAGTAAGAGAGGGAGGGGGAGAGGACGGGAGAGACAGACAGACCGGGGGCAGCGGTAATAATGGGGACCAGAAGGAAGAAGAGGAGCAAAGAGAAATAGAATGACTTTAAAATGCTAAACGTGTGCCCTGACAACTCCCCACAGCTAGGGTTCAGGCACGGTGGCAGCATTTTCCCAGCAGAATGAAGTCCAATTCAAGATTTCACACAATCACTTCTCCCGGCTGGACGTTTCAGAACTGGAACTGGAGGCCAGGTCTCTGGACACACCCACTCCGCCAGACAGAGCCGGCTGCGGGGAGGACTTCGGAGAATTTGTTCTTTTGTTTTTAAAACAAATCTGGAAGCTTTCTGGGAGCCGATAGTGGCGGGGCCCTGTGAGGAAGAGCAACAAATACCTGAGTCACACACGGGGCAGCGGTGGGGTCGACCTCTTACCCATCACCTCGGAAGACACTGAAATTGCCAAGTGGCAGGGAAGGGGTCCGTGCGGAGCAGAAACCCTTCCCAGACCTCGACAATAAGTGAACTTGTTTAGCAGGAGCTAGGCAGTGCGGGATCGGGCAGGTCGGAGGACTGCACCCGGCTGGCCCCGGGGCACTCGGTGCAGAAAGCCGCGTCCCCCGCCGCATCCCAGAGTCCAGGATACAGCTCGCCTCCGGGGCTCGGCGTTTGCTTTTGGAGAGGGCCTGGGTGAATGGACCCCGGCACCTTAGCTGATGGAGCGAGTGTCTTTCGCACCATCAGGAGAGCATGCTTTTTACTTGCACCACGTCGAAAAGCCAAGGAAACCTGGAGGTGAAGCAGCGAGCACGATTCGCAGTTTCAAAACACTGGAACAAGTGTGCACAGCGGGAGGAACGCAGCCCCAGGTCGGCCGTGAGCCAGCTCACAGCACGCTGCGCCTGCAAGGAGCGAGCCGGCAAGCCCGCTGCCCGCTTCCTTCGCCTTTCCTTCCGGTCCCGGCTCCCTTGGTTTGCTAAGAAAGGCGCCAGAAGTTAGAAAAACTGGCGGTAAGCATTAGAGGGAGATTTGCAAGCCCTGGCAACAGCGGGGCCTTCGATAGCTCAGTTGGTAGAGCGGAGGACTGTAGTAGATAAACTGTGGGAATCCTTAGGTCGCTGGTTCGATTCCGGCTCGAAGGACTTCGTGAGTTTTTTTTAGCTTTATACTACCTAAATTATTCGGTGGAAAAATGGCAATTTGGAGATGGGCAGTGTATTTGCTTGACAACTGCTGACCTTTAATGGTGTGGTACACACAATTAAGTAGTCGGATTGGATGCGAAGATATGTTACTGCAAGCAAAGTCCTTATTGCTTATGTGTTTATTGCATGGATCCATTCAAGACTTTGCTGAGGGTTCCAGCATGCTTTATAAATAACTCTGAATTACATTAGAAATTTTTGTGCCTAGTGAATCTCCCTGAGAAGCTCATAGGAACAATAGGAAAAGGCAGAATCACAACCGGGGGATTAGCTCAAATGGTAGAGCGCTCGCTTAGCATGCGAGAGGTAGCGGGATCGATGCCCGCATCCTCCACTACCTTTTAGCGCTCCCAGAGCGATATCCCCTTAACCACAAACACATGAACTGTCACTGCCTTTTGCTACACAATACAGCGAGGGGCACGGTAAGCAAGGATCGGCGCTACACGGTGTCTTCTTATTCTCAGGTGAGTCTTGCTGTTTCTCGCCCTCGGTTTCTCTTTCCCGCCTCGGGGATGGCGGGCCGTTAACCGCCTACAGCGAAGCCGCTGCTGCCCGAGCGGCGCACCGCGCTGGCCCGCGGGAAGCCCCCAAACGGCCCCCTCGCAGGTACCTGCCAACGTGCACGGAACCCTGCCGCCGACCAATGGCAGCGCGCTTTACTGGGCGGGTAGCCAGCTGCCGCCGCGGCCAATAGGCAAGAGATTTGTTGTTTCCTGGCAGAGCGGGGTCCCGGCACCGCGGCGCTCTGGTTTTGTGTGGGTCCTGGGTGGAGGGCCCGGGTGCCGGGGCCCGACGTGCCGCCTCGCTAGCGGGAGAGGGAGCGGGAGCAGCGGCCCGGAGAGAGGTGAGGGGCCCTGCGCGGACTGCGGCCCCGCCCCCTTCTCTCCGCCCGCCCACCCGCCCGAGCCCCCGTCGAATGCCGCCCCGCCCCCCGGCCTGGCGCGGCTGGCCGACCCCGCCTCTGGCTGAGCACCTCGGCTGCTGGCCTCACCTCTGACCCCTAGGGCCAGCCTTCCCTCCTCCAGTGTAGCTGTCCCGACCCCTCCCACTCCTCCAAACCCTGCCCTGCCCTGCCCTGCAGCCGCCAGTGAGGGCGAGGGTCCTCGCGAATCCAGGAGCTCCTTCCTCGCTGCCTCCGAGCGGGGTTCTACTGGCCCAGCCTTCCTAGGGGTGCTCAGGACACCCGTTACCCACATCTTCGAGGGTAGCTTTTGCACGGGCTCCAGTGTCTACAGGGCGGGAGGATGGAAACAGACCCTAATTGGAACTGAGGTTCAGGGCAGGTGAGCAAGTGGCTTGGCCAGGCACAGGCCATGGTTTTTAGTTTTCACATAATAGGCATAGTATAGGAAGCGGGTGGCAGCAACAGATCAGCTTCAAGGTTTCAGAAACAACAGCATGATTCAAGTCAGTGCTTGTGAAGACAAAGCGGTAAAGAAAGGAAGCCACCATTTACACTTAGAAATGTGGTTCTTCCTGCTCTGGGCTGCAGTACAAAGCCCATCTAGGACATTTTTAAATGACCCCTTCCTCATAGAAGCAGTGGCAGCCAGTTCGTGCTCTTGAGGTTTCTGCGAAGCATGAGGGTCCAGTGTTTCCCAACTCAACTAAGGAAGCCATTGAGCATTTGATTTGGCAACAGCTGCGTTGTAGTAGAATGGGGTCTTTTGGGTCACTCATAAATATCCCTTGGGTGTCCAGGGACAGAGCTTTGCTTTCTCTTGATCTTTCTGGAAAAGGAGTATGTTGGTGGGTAGAGTACTAAAAGCATGTCTCATTTATCCAGAGATACCCAAAAACATTGTTGCATTTTTCTCCTCCACCCTCCCTGCACCACCTCCCCTTTTTTCCCCAGCTCTCAGGGCCTGTGTGGGGCAGGAGGATGCTTTCCCAGCCCCACCATGGAGCTGCGCTGTGGGGGATTGCTGTTCAGTTCTCGCTTTGATTCAGGGAACCTAGCCCATGTGGAAAAGGTGGAAACTGTGCCTAGTGATGGGGAAGGAGTCGCAGGGGGAGCATCAGCCCCCACTGGTGGCATTGCCTCCCCTGACTACGAGTTCAACGTGTGGACGCGGCCAGACTGTGCTGAAACAGAATTTGAGAACGGGAACAGGTATGCGGCCTGAAAGGTTGGGAGGGAATCTCCAAGTGCCCCATGCAGAGTGTAGTCGGTCCTCTGACTTGGGACAGCATAGCAGCAGTGCCTCCTTTCGAAGCCCCCTCCCTTTGCTCCTCACTAAACAGCTCTTTGCTGTTTGGACTCATCCAGCTTCTCCCACACTTGTCTCTGACCGTCCACCTCTGATAGCTGGTCTCTTGGTTCTCAGGTCCTGGTTCTACTTCAGTGTCCGGGGAGGAACCCCGGGGAAACTTATTAAGATCAACATCATGAACATGAACAAGCAAAGCAAGCTATATTCTCAGGGCATGGCCCCCTTTGTGCGTACATTGCCTTCCCGGCCACGCTGGGAACGCATTAGAGACCGACCCACCTTTGAGGTAAGTTCTCCATTAGGAGGAAAGACTGGGTGCTGGTAGGGGAAGGACGTTCCTGATAGAGAGCATGAGGCAGGTAGAAGCCCTGAGTTTCAGTCTCCTTCTCTCCCCCGCCCCCGCCTGAGCCCAAGATGAGCCCCTACCTAGCAAGCCTGAAGAAGCTGGTTAGCATAGGGAGGTATCTCTTGGAAGGAGGAAGGTGGGGAAGAGGAGAAGCAAGAGGTCAGTCACTTCCTGCAGTCCGGCCCAGCTGGAGGAGCTTGATGGTGATACAGATCCTTCCCCTCCCTCCCTCTGCCCCTCTGCTCCCCAGATGACAGAGACACAGTTCGTGCTCTCCTTTGTTCACCGCTTCGTAGAGGGCCGGGGGGCCACCACCTTCTTCGCCTTCTGCTATCCCTTCTCCTACAGTGACTGCCAGGATTTGCTACACCAGCTTGACCAGCGCTTTCCAGAGAATCACTCTACCCATAACAGGTGCTAACCCATCCTCACCCCTGCTACACAGTCTTAGATTCTACAGTACCTCTGCTGCTTCTGGCATTTGTCCCAAGTCTTTTCCCTGCATAGAGTGTGGCATTTTGAAAAAGGTGTTCCTTTGCAAACATGATCAGCATAGCACCATACCACCACCTACGCTCCATTCTCCCGCACACCCAGTTCATGGTCCTGCTCCGGTTCTCACCTGTTAGCTAGAATTTAGCCAGTACTGTGGCTGCTCAGCGTATCTTCTTCTTCAGTATACTTCTCTACTGATGACAACTTTCTGTATACACGAATTAAACCTATCCTGATTCCCGCAAACTAGGAAACCAAAGGTTCACTCTAAGTAAAAGGGTGTAAGGACAGCAAGATGGCATGCTGGCTGCCATGCCTCATGATGTGAATTCATCCCCAGAACAGACGGGACAGTAGAAGAGAACCAGCTTCTGCAAGTTGTACTCCGACTTACACATACCCTCAGTCCTGGATTCTGCATCTGGCAGTGCAGGCCCACAAATATTCTTAGGCTCACCAGTGCAAGGGACTCAGAGGCCCCAAAGGTTATAGTGACGGAGCAGATAATCAAGTCCTGAGCTAGTGATGCTGCCCACTGCTTGCTAGGACTTTGAGAACTTAGACTAATGATTTTATCCCTATAGTCCTCTGGATAGCATTTATTACCACCGGGAGCTTCTCTGCTATTCTCTGGATGGACTTCGGGTAGATCTACTAACCGTCACTTCCTGCCATGGGCTTCGAGAAGATCGGGAACCCCGTCTAGAGCAGCTATTTCCTGATCTTAGTACTCCCCGACCATTCCGTTTCACAGGCAAAAGGGTGAGTGGGGAGAGACAAAAGCAGTACTATTGGGTGGAGAGATGGCTTAGTGTCTAGGAGCACTTAATACACTTATAGAGGATCCTGGTTTGGTTCCCAGCACCCGCAGTGTGTGTGGTTGCCTTTAACTCCTGCTCCAGGGGACAGAACAGTTTCCAGGCAGGCTCCACAGGCACCCATAGACAGACACATAACACAACAAAACCGTACTCTAGCCTTATTCAAGCTTCAACCACTGTGGATAATTTAAAGCTGTTACCTCGACACATTGTAGACCCAGCATAGCTTGTAGCTCAGGCCAGAGGGCTAGCTATATTCCTGGACCTCTGACACACAGCTAGCTAGAAGGCTCATGGCTCTTTCTGCCTCCCCCGCCCCCCCCAAATGTCAGAGTGGAACCTTAGCACCACTGACCTCCTGTCTGCTTTCTTCTCTCCCCCCAGATATTCTTCCTAAGCAGCAGGGTACACCCTGGAGAGACTCCATCTAGCTTTGTCTTCAATGGCTTTTTGGATTTCATCCTTCGACCTGACGACCCCCGGGCACAAACCCTGCGTCGGCTCTTTGTCTTTAAGTTGATTCCCATGTTAAACCCTGACGGTGTGGTTCGGGGCCACTACCGGTGAGTAACCCAGACAGCCTTCTCGGATTCTCCCCAGTTTGTCCTATGTCCCACTTCTCTGTGAAGGACAGGCAGCCTTCTAACAAGGACAAGTCCCTCTCGTGTCCAGTGAGAACAGGACACTGGTGGGAGGGCAGAAGTAGGGTAGATGAGACTTCCTTAGGTGGAGAGAAGGTCCTGTCTCCTTTCTCTCCCAGCATAATCTAAGCCTTTACTTGACAAGTCTTCCGGTGTCCTTGTCACCTGCTCTAGTGTCTCTCTTGCTGGCCCAGACATCTAGACCCTGTTCAGTCCTGTCTTCTTACAGCACAGACTCCCGTGGAGTGAATCTGAACCGTCAGTACCTGAAGCCTGACGCCATTCTGCACCCCGCTATCTATGGCGCTAAAGCGGTGCTTCTCTACCATCATGTGCACTCCCGGCTCAATTCCAAGAGTCCCTGTGTCCAGCAGCCCAGTCTCCATCTCCCTCCGGAGACCCCTCTTTCTGACCTCGAGAAAGCCAATAACCTCCACAATGAAGCTCACCTTGGCCAGTCACCGGATGGGGAAAGCTCGGAGACCTGGACTGAGCCGGAGCCAGAGGAAGAGAAGACGGACACTGTGTGGATTATGCCACAGCAGCCTCCTGAACTGGAGGAGCCAGCTCCTGACACCATCCCCCCCAAAGAGAGTGGTGTTGCTTACTATGTGGACTTGCATGGCCATGCTTCCAAAAGGGGCTGCTTCATGTATGGAAACAGCTTTAGCGATGAGAGTACCCAGGTAGGACTCGAGGTGCTGTGTGGCGGTCCTGCAGGTTAGGAGATGAGAGTCAGGTTCCAGGCAGGGTGGGAGGTGACCTTCTGTAGAAGCAGGCAGGCCTGTGCACACTACCTCTGCACAGGCTTCAAAGGACAAGGAGATGGCACTAGGGCCTTACAGCTTAGCCATTACATCCTGACCCCCAAGTGAAGAGCAAGCTTCCAGCATCCCAGCCTTCCATAGAGCTTGAGAATCAGAAAAGCGGGACAATGTGAAGGGACTCTAAGAGCTTAAAAAGAAATAACAGAAATAATGCTCAACAGTGAGCCTTCAGGGCTTAGGGTTACAATGGTCTATGCTATGTAGTCACATGACTGTTGGCCTTATTTTCCTTGCCCCTCGCCCCTTCTTCTGAGTTGTCTTTTCCTCCTCTGAAACAGGTGGAAAACATGCTCTATCCAAAACTCATCTCCTTGAATTCAGCCCACTTCGACTTCCAGGGCTGTAATTTCTCAGAGAAGAACATGTATGCCCGAGACCGTAGAGATGGCCAGTCCAAGGAGGGAAGCGGCCGTGTTGCAATCTACAAAGCCTCAGGGATAATACACAGGTTGGAAGGAAACGGGCATAGCTGAGAAAACTTTAATCCAGGATGTTTGAGGGGCTGGAACCACCCAAGTCTTTTTAAAAGAGAGTCTTACTTATTAACACGTTTGGCATTAACCTGGGAGTCTCATTTTTGGAGGACTTCTTGGGCACACAGTCCGTTGTTAGTTGGGAATTATTAGCACTTTCTCTTGGTCTTTACTTGTTTCCAAGTGATTACCTTCATAGGCCATCTATACTGTTCCTCACTATTCTGTCCTGACACCTGTTCAGACAAGACACTGATAAAGGTCTCTGTGTCTTAGCTACACACTTGAATGCAACTACAACACTGGACGCTCAGTAAACAGCATCCCTGCTGCCTGCCATGACAATGGGCGTGCCAGCCCCCCTCCTCCGCCGGCCTTCCCCTCCAGATACACTGTGGAACTATTTGAGCAGGTATGAATCCATAGACTGTGGGAGGGTGGGAACCCCCAAATCTGGGGGTGCACTCAGGGAGGGTCATTTATTTTCTTCCATTCACTGTCATGGTAATAGGGCAAGAACACAAGCTTGATTTCTGACCCAACCAGACATTATCCTGGCACATCTCAGTAAACCACCTGGTCTGAGCTGATCCTCCTCATGGATTTATTCACTCCTATGTTCAAAAGCCCCCATTGTAATAGCCTTGATGTGTCTTTTTCTAGACACATAAAAGAAATAGAACTTTAGGTTGTAAAAGATACAAACTCTATTCTGGGAGATTCACTCAGTGTCAATCAAAAGCACAGCAGCCCCTGCTCAGAACAGCAAGATGTAAATACACTTAAGATAAAGAACCTGGGCACAAAATCCAGAGTAGCTACTGTTACGTCTAGCCTCTCACCCCAAACAGCAGCTAGATTAGAGGACAAAGATTCTGAACCAAACTGAACTCCCACAGGTGGGCCGAGCTATGGCCATTGCAGCTCTGGATATGGCAGAGTGTAATCCATGGCCCCGGATTGTACTGTCTGAACACAGCAGCCTCACTAACCTGCGGGCCTGGATGCTAAAGCATGTGCGCAACAGCAGAGGGCTGACCAGTACTGTGAGTGTGGGCCTGAGCAAGAAGAGAGGATCTCGAACCCCCCCCAAGAGTAACAAGTAAGACCAGCAGCATGGAGAGCGCAGGGAGGTTGGCAAGCTCGAGAGCTGGGGCTGTGGAGGGGGCCACATACTGGGCTCTGGTAAATGAAAACAAACTGGTGAGCTTCCTTCCCTTGCTGAGAATGGGAGTCTCATCTCTGTCACCTAAAGCTACATCTAAGAGAGCCAAAAATCAGGCCAAGGGACTCCTAGAACTAGAGCAGTACACAAAACCCTCTGCCTATGGCGAGGGTGCGAGAGGTCTGACAGCCAAGGTGAATGGCTAAGTGAAGAGGGTTCTAGAGCCAGCACCAACAAAGTATGGGAGAAATTCTTTGTGAAGTAAAGCTACTTAGAGGTATGGCCCAAGTTAGATTCTCTACCCATGGGCATACATTTCCTTCTTTCTTCCTGGGAACGGGTTCTTAGATACTTTGCCCTGGGAAGTGAATTTTAATTTCTTTCTCCTAAGGAAGCCTTAGAACACTTCTTCTCAGGCCCAGGGTTAACTGGTATCTGCTTCTTTGCAGTGGATTGCCCATTTCCTGCTCTGAAAATGCTTTGAGTCGAGCTCGAAGTTTTAGCACTGGCACAAGTGGTGGTGGTAGCGGCAGCAGCCAACAAAATTCTCCACAGATGAAGAACTCTCCCAGCTTTCCTTTTCATGGCAGTCGGCCTGCGGGGCTTCCAGGCCTGGGCTCTAGCACCCAAAAGGTCAGCCATCGGGTGCTGGGCCCTGTCAGAGGTAAGCCGGTCTGGGAGCCCCTGCAGCAGGTGTTCGGTTGTTTGGGGCATTGCTGGGGGAAAAGAGTTTGAAGACATACAAAGGGTGAATCAATAAAATTAGACTGTAGCAGAAGAATCTACAGCCTCTCCTTGGACCTTGTTGTTCCCTGCGACATGACTTCAGAGCAATACTGTGTATGGCTGGCCACAGGAAGAAGTCCTGGGTAGCTTCAGCACACGCTAGGAGCCAGGGACATTTCCAAGGACAAAACACTAGCTAAAGCAATGCCAAAAACAGACATGGAACTTCCATATCAAGGACAATGTCACAGTGTGTGTCTTCTTGTTGACAATAGGAAGAAATTCAAACTGTAGCACTGTAGAATGACGAGCACTGTCCACAGCCTCTGTGGACTGAAACTTCCTGGCTTCATGGCTATTCAGATAATAATATCAAGATTCCAATTCTTCCAAGGAAGAACAGAACTGAAGCAGCTTTTGTTCTAGACTTAAAAACCATCAGTATATCCCTTTTTATTGGTGCACTACTAGGCATTAGGAGGTTCTAGGACTCGCCTGATAAGAGATTCTGGATCAGAATTTATGACCAAATCATGGGCTTGAATGGAGTGGAAATGGAGGCCGAGAACAGAAGCTGACAGGAAGCTGGATTGTGATGGGGGAGAGAATTTTGTAGTATTGGTTCTAGAAATATACACCACAAATCAGTTCTGATGATTTTTGGGCTATAGAAATCTTGTCTAAACATAGAAGCTTGTAAGTTGGAACTAAGAACTTTGGGGTTTTGTGTGTGTGTGTGTGTGTGTGTGTGTGAGAGAGAGAGAGAGAGAGAGAGAGAGAGAGAGAGAGAGAGAGAGAGAGAGCGCATTTTTCCACTATTGAATTTGCACCCTGGCTTTTGGAATGGCTCTGATGTGCACTGGTCAGTGTCTGTACATCTGACTGCCAGTTAGAGAAGCTACAGAGGACGCCCAGCTCCAACTAATTAGGACGTTCCTATTTCTATATGAAACCTGGTTCTGCTTATATTCCAAAGCCTTGGGAATAGTTACATGCACTGTACTCTAACATATTAAGTTAGTAGCAATAATGCTTCATATTTAGATAGCATTTAATAATGAATGAGACAATATCATAAATAGCTTGACTTATTCTAATGAGGTCCTGTGGGACAGTGTTCCCATTTTTCTGATGAGAAAACTGCTTTAGGAGCGTGGCTTGTCTAGCTGGGTGTGGTGCCACATACCCACAAACCTGGCTCGGTAGTCTGAAGTAGGAGAATCACAAATTAAAGGCCAATCTGGGCTCCCTAATGAGACTCTTCTCACGGGGTGAAGTTGGGAAGAGTTGTTTATTCCCTAAGTGGCCATTTTCCCAGCTTGTCTCGGCTCCAGGACATCTAGTCCCCTGTGTTACATCTGGATGAAGGTTTGTTGTTTCTTTTGTCAGCCTTTCCTAGATCATACAGCTTGAGGTTTTTCAGCATTATAAATTTCCCTTCCTTGACCACAAAGGGCCTTTTCTAGATCATTACATGAGGATTCAAGGCAGTTCTTTTTGTTGTTGAGACAGTATCTAGGCTATTAGCCTAGACTGGATTAGGATTCTCTTGTTTCAACCTACCAACTGCTGGATTATAGGCAAGCTCTCATTCCCAGCCATAGGCAGTTTTTAATTAGTATTTTAGTGATAGCCCTACTTCGTGACATAGAATTCTGCAGTGAAATCCTTGATGTGAGAGCGTTATAGACTTTCTGTTACTTCCCAGAGAACTGATGGACTGTATGCAGCCTGAGTACTGACTAATTCTTGGTTGACTGACTTGAAGCTTCACAGCAGGAACAGGACAGTAAATACACATAAAAAGCACATGCACATTATAAACATGCAGGGCGCTTGGGGAGCTACTGTGTAGGTCGTGAGTAATAAAGCAAAGAATGTTCAGTTGAGAAACGGCTTTGAAAAACAAATAGTCTGTGGCTTGACTAAAACATTACAGAAATGAGAAATGACAGCCATGATCAGCACCACAGCTCCTGGGTGGCCAAGAAAAGCATGTATACTTAGCTGGTATATACAGCGCTATCCTCGCACCCCTGCACAGAGTCTGGAGAAAGAGACGTGGGAAGGAGAGTGTTTTGAAAACAAGGATGTTTTAAAATGAGGCATATGGTAGCAACTATATGCTTGTAGGAAAAAAGGGAACAAAGAGGCTGTGCTGTACGTCTGGGCAGGGTGAGGGGAGGCTGGCAGTCATCTGTTTACACATGAGCTGTCAGAGCCTGCACCAAAGCCTGCAATGGGGAGATGTCTAAGTGTCAGCACACAAGTGGCAGGATTCAATAGTGGTAAAAGACAGATGAACTAGGAGGCTTCAAGACTATGTGCAGAGAAAGCTATGGTGACATTAAGACACAATTGGGAAAGACAGTGCAAAGCTATTTTAGACATGTTAGATTGCTTAGGTTATCTATGGAGATGCCTTGTAGGCAAGTGGAGGACTAGAGATCTAAGTCACCACATAGAAGTGGCCAAGTGAGAAGACAGGTTTCCTCAGGTGAATGAGCTTAAAACAGCAAGAGAGATAGCTAGAGAAGAGATGCCTCTAAGACTTGGCCAAATGTAAGAGCAGGGAACTATGGCTTTCAAGTCAAGGGGTCAAGATGAAAGTTACTATCAAAATAGACACTGTAGGGAGTTAAAACGTTGAGGTCGTCCTAGGAATCTGACAAGGGTTCTGCCGGGTATTGCTGGCCCTGTTCTTTGAAGAGCCCAGGGAAGGGAGACCGGCTCTCCCTTTAGATAGTCTGCAGTGCAGACTAACGGCACCTTCAGTCAGCACTTGAGAAAACTTATCTGTATGGGCGATCTGTCCTACACTGTGACATATTTGACATCTGTTTCCGCACCTCTGGCTCTCTGGTTTATTTATTTATTTACATGTATTTATTGTGTGTGAGTGTGTGTGTCTGTGGGCAAGGGCACATGCTGTGGTACCCCGTGCGGGTAAGAGAACAGCTGATAGTTATTCTTCCCTTGTGAATGCCATGTCAGTCTTGGAAACTGAGCAGCTTGTCATGCGTGGTGTTTATTCACTCAGCCATCCTGGCTGGCCTGTTGTTTTCAAAGCTAGAAAAACAAAAAATATGAACCCCCCCTGAAATTTTAACTGTAAATGAGCTATACTTTTCAACCCCAAAATTTTGGACTGTAGTTTGATAATTTTGTTGTTTTGACTTGTGAATTTATTTATAAAATCTGTATGTCAAATGTGGTGGTACATTCCTGTAATCCTGGCACTCAGAAGATAAAGACAAGGTCATCCCTTGGCTACATAGTGAGTCTGAAGCTCTACTCACCAGCTCCCCATAAAACATTCCAATTACTGTATACATCATATTTAACTGTACATTTTATTGATTTTATTGGCTAGAACAAACATGAGATTGGGCATTCCAGGGAGGCAGCTCAGCCAGCAGTTTAAGGAAGAGAACTGGTCTGAATGGCTCCATCTCAAGCTGGGAGATGGTGCTGTAAATGGCCAATAAATCACCAACTTCAGACAAAGAGGAACGCTCTTACTACAGGAGGCCAAACAGTACCCTACTGTAACCAGAATCAACCTGACTCCCCAGCTGCAAAACGTGCTCTACCTACCTTCCTAGATCTGTAGCACAGCTCCAGTCTATGTCTCAGAAACACCAGCAATACTGCCTGTAGCTGCTGGGGCTGTAGGGGAAGAGGTCAGAATACAGTGAAGTAAGAAAAGTCAAAGGCATTTGTAAACAGATGGTAAACAACTAAAGGGGGCCAGGGTAGCAAGGCAGGGTCTCCTCTCCATTATGTAGAGGCAGGTGAGACACCCAAGACACGCAATTCCATAATCACACAGTAGCCCTCTTCAGTTTTGCAGCCTAGGTTTCTCACTTGCATGATTCTGGTCTTGACCCTTCAGCCTAACAGCCAACTACTGACGTGAAAGATGAGGCAAGGCCTTTAATGTACCCTGTCACCAGCACCCTCTTGATTTCTAGTGCACTTGAACCTGATATTATAGAACTCTCTCCTGGTCTAGTCAGTGCCTTGGCCAGCAAACAGCAAGCTTTTGGTAGAGTGGCTAATGTCCAGCTCTCAATGGCAGCTCCTCTGGAGAGAGTCAAAAGGACTTGCTGTCTCCATCACCATGGATACCTTTACCTTTTCCACTGTAAACCAGAATTAGGAAATTTCTTCCAACCCTAGGACCTATGTCTAGACTTCAGTATTCACCAAATACTTACTATGTGTTGAATGAGTAGTTGGGAGTCAAATTAATGCTTATCTAATCTTTCTAACTTTTTAGGGTTGTAAGAATCACCTGTGAAAGCATTCCAAGAATTCAAAAATATCTAGGATACTACATGGAGAGATGTCCCAAAGATGTTTAGAGAAAAACTGTATACTCTAGGTATAAAGCAGTAGACGAATATTTCCAAGTAGGACACCTTATATTCTAATGATTAGAACGTGCATGTATCCTCACTCACTTCAGGTGAGGGCAGCCTGACTCAGCCAGTCCCATCCTGCTGGTCCCAGCTTGTTACCATAAAATATCTCTTTACCAAATTTGGAAGCAGAGCCAATCTGATTACCCTGCAATCAGCATTAAGCTGTTGTCTGTAACTTAAAACTAAGTAGAGAATTTGGGCTCCTTTTATCATCTCAACAGGAATAGGATAAGACCCCTTGATTAAGAGGAGTCAACAGTCAAAAAACAAAAGTGAGCTAGAGGTGGCAGGTGGTGGTGCACACCTTTAATCCCAGCACTTGGGAGGCACAAGCAGCAGATCTTTGTGAGTTCTTGGCTAGCCTGGTCTACAGAGTGAGTTCCAGGATAGCCAGGGCTATTACAGAGACCCTATCTTGAAGAACTCCCCTAAAATAAGTGAGCCAGCTGTGCGCTTTCACTGAAAATTACAGAAAGGCCTGGGTAGGTGTTAAGGCAGTCTTTAAATAATTGATTACGATCTTTAATACCTTATTATTTTCCAGACCAACCAGACCTTGCCTTTTCTTCAAAAACTTGACTAGGGTAAGATTCCCAGCTTTGACCTTGCTGTTTTTCTCAGATCTAGTCTCCCATTTTGTATTGACTTTTTTTTCCCCTGTATCTTTTATCTGGTTTGCTTCATTATTTCTGAAGTGACACTCAGCACTCTATTTATTACTAGACCCTAATATGTCCCAAAGGCTTTAATCATTTTTTAAAAATGTGACAGAATCTCAACTAGCCCAAGTTAGGCTCAAATTCGCTTTGTAGACAACTGGCCTTGAATTCCTCCAGGGGCTGGGATTATAGGAGTGCATTAGTGCATTTCTTGCTTCTTCATTACTTTGTTAGGGTAAAGTGAAGGATCAACACTGTCACGATTTCAGCTTGCCTGTATATGGACATGATCTCTCTAAGCATCTGCAAACCCTATCCTGCCTTCTGTGATGAGGAACATGCTTTCATTTTTGTGACAGGGTCTCACTGTATGTTGTCTAAAACTTGCTGTGTAAATCAGGCTGGCTTCAAACTCAGAGATCTGCCCACTTCCAGGATTAAAGGTACAGTTTGGCCTTAAGAGACGATTTTAATACCCACATACCCCCCACACACACACACACCAGAAGACAAGGGTTCTCTATGTTAACAGCTATGGCTGTCCTGGAACTTGCTCTGTAGACCAGGGTGGCCTCAAACTCATAGAGATCCACTTGCCCCTGCCCCCCAAATGCTGGAATTAAAGACCTGTGCCACCACCGGCTGGCCTAGTATCCACATTTAATCAGAACCGCCACTGTAGACTTGAATCTCACAAATCACTGAGGGTGACTGTTTCAGGTTGATATGGCCACAAGTCTCTCTAACCAATGTTGTCTGTCAGCATTCTGCTCTCACTGACCGACCACACGGCCTGCTTGTCTGTATCCTGACACTGTCCACCTTAGGCTCTAATTGGTATCCAGTGCATCGTCACATAGGCAGAAGGACTTCCATGCTAAGATCGATCAGAAATAGTTTTTGAAACAGGGCCTCACTGTGAAGCACACACTGGCCTAGAACTTGTGATGTCCTGACACACCTCCCTGCATGCTGGGATTACAGGTTTGTACTGTTACGTACATGCCTGGCACTGTCTGCTAAACACAGTATAAACAAAATGAAGTTACTGCCACTAACTTCCAGAGTTAAAAGACCTTTCACATTTCACACCTGTAGCTTTTATTGGAGGCCATCTAGAATATTGACACCATATTTGGTTCTACAATAATCCAAGAGCACTTGGCATCTGCTGAAAACTACTGAACCTGCAAGTCCCCTATCCTATCCACCTACCTCTCTGGTACCCACTCTTCAGAACCTGTAGTGGTTAAGGTCCTGCCAAATGAGTACAGCGGAGCACTATCCCTGAGATTAAGTATGCCCTTAAACTTTAAGAGATGACTGATCTATAAACTGCTAGCATTGTGAAAAGGGGTCTCTGAGAACTAATTCTGCCTGTAAATGGCCAAGATAACATTTCCTGGGAGCTGACATTGAAATGGAACATTGGAAGAGTCAAGGCACTCCCTAAAAAGAGAAACAGAAACAGCTGAGATGTGAGTGATCAAGCCAGCATCCTATGATATAGGGAGCCGGGAAACACAACACAGGACTCTGAAGGCAAAGTTCTAGGGTAGACTTTATCTTTAAAAGATCTTTAGAATGTAGCCTCGTCTTGGTGTATGCATACAATCCAAGCACCTTTGAGGGGGTGGCATGAAGACAAAGTTAGGCCTAGCCTAGGTTACAAATATTGAGGATAGACTGGACTACATAGTGAGGATCTGTCTGCAAATAAACTGTTTCTCCCTTACCCAAGGCACGGTGATTTTTTTTAACCAGGCTTCTATTTTAGGATAGTAAATTGGTGGCACATATGTAAAAGTATGAATGATTTTTTTTTTTTTTTAAATCAAGCTAAGGGAGAAAGAACTGAGTGAAAAAAATCTGTATCTAGACACTGGCAATGGCCTAAGATTGCACTGCAAGTGTCCAGCCAAACGTAAAATGCAAGAGAGGAATAGGAAAATGAAGTAAGCTTTCTAGCAGTCAGGGAGGATAGGATTGGGAAGAAGACATGTGGTTTGGTAATCAGGGACATAACAGGTAAAAATATCTGATAGAATGCATTTGGGGAGAAAGGGGCCTTAGAGAGAGATTTCAGGATTTGGAAGACAAAGGCCAGATTACTGGGAACACTGGTCCTTAAGTGGCAAGATCCATAAGAAGAGGAGCCGTTAGCGGTGAGAGAGAACACCAGCAAAGCTGTTTTATAAGCCCTAACTTTTTACCAAAATAAAATGGCAGAATGAGAGCTGGCTGGGATTTTGACGGTGGGAGTACATAGTAAATGTCCTTCATCTCAGTTGTTCAGAGCAGGGCAAGTGGCTGCCTTGTTGACAAACTTGAAAACAGGCATCTTCTGGCCGTACCTGACCAGGCAGGAGACATGCAGGACAGTGGAGGCCAGCCATACAGTGCCTCACTTACTTCACTTTTTACCTGCTTGTGTCCTTTCCACCCAGAGCCCCGATGTCCAGACAGAAGGCGGCGGCAGCAGCAGCCACTGAACCATCGCCCTACTGCAAGCAGCCTGGCCCCATCCCCAACTCTTGCTAGCTCTGGCCCAGCCTCCTCACGAAACCTGGGCTCCTGCCTACTGCCCAATTCACTCAGCTTATCAGGTCTGTACCCATTGCCTAGCTTCTTCCCTCCCTACCACCCAGGACTTAGCCTGCCAGCTAAGCTCTAAGAAGAAAGCCCTTGCTTCCTACTGCTACCTAACTTCTTTTCTTGACCTGCTGTATACAGACCACTTCAGAGCGCAGGGAACCTCACACTAACACACATGCTTTTATCTAAGAGGTTGAAATTCAATGAAATGAATTCATAAAGTAAAACATTAACATTTATTGAACGTTCACTCTTTGCAGGAAATGCCCTATCCTATCTAGTTCTCGCTGCTTGTTAAAGAATCTGAGGACCTTTTCAACCTGCAGAGTATTAATTACCCACGTTCCCTAACTGCAAGAGCTAGGAGCCGGTATAAACTTGGAACATTTGAAAAAGCACAGGCTTTTCACCTACTTTAAATGGCATCCTATACTCTAACTAAACTTAAAGGCACCTACTCCTCTTTGAAGTTAGAAAAACTCAATGGTATAAGGAACTAAAAGGGATTTTTTTTTTTTTTTCCTTTTAAGACAAGTCTCTCTCTGTAGTCCTGGAACTCTCTTTGTAGACCAGGCAGCTCCTAAAACACAGAGAGCTACCTGACTCTGCCTCCAGAGTGCTGGAATTAAAGGCATACACCACCAGGGCCAGCAGGATTGTTGTCTATGATTGAGTCCAACATATACCGTACCAATCTATCAATTTTTAATCAAGTTAGTCCTTAGTTCAGTTGCTGTACACAATGGACTCTCCCACTAACCCTCTGAGGCAAGGGTTATATACAGCCCTGGCTGTCCTGGAACCCATTATATAGACTAGCTGGTCTTCCAGTTCTGCCTCTGGAATGCTGGGATTAAACATGACCACTATGTCCAGCTGAACATTCCTAAATACCTAAACAAATGATTACTGTGGCTCTAAGGTTTACAAATTGAGTCATTATACTTGAGGGTTTAATTTTAACCCAGAGAGGAAGCTTCACTTCTTGGATCAGATTAGAACCCCTCAGAAGCAATTTTGCTGCCCAGGCCACATGCAACATCCAAAGAAGTTGTGGTTATTACAATGGGGAAGGACCTAAGGAAGAAACAGCAATATGCACACAAATTACTGCAACATCAAATGGTTGTCCTGCCAATTGTTCAGTGGTGCTGGGGGTGAAGGGCTGCTAGTGTAGCTCAGAAGCTAAGCACTGGCTTATCATGAAATCCTAGGTTTAATCCCCAGCACCAAAAAAAAAAAAAAAGTCACGAAACTGATTTAAATGGAGTTACCTTCTCTGCCAGTCCTATTTTGATGATCAGTTCCCTCTGTTCTCTAGGGAGCAGCTGTTCATTCTCGTCTTCAGGGGACAAACCAGACACTGTTATGGTGATTGGGAAAAGTCTGCTAGGGGCTGGTGCTCGGATACCTTGCATTAGGACTCGTTTGCAGGTAAAATTTTGGGGTCTGCCTATGTACTTAGAATTAGCAGAACCCAGGAAGACACTATTCTCCTGAGCACTGGGAGGGAAAACGTTGAGTCCTGCTTTACAGCCTCTCATCACCAGCCTATAGAGCTGCCATGGTACCTGTGTTAACCTACCCAGTCCCAATCAGCCAGGTATCTTGCTTGCTTCCGACTCCACTGTCCCTGCCAGATGCACCCCAACCACAGCCTGCTAGCCTTGGCTTTCCCTACCCGTCCTTAGCTTCTCCTCTCTTTCTGACCAGACATGCCCGAGGAGAGTTTCCGCCAGGAGGGGTCCCGGATTCCCCAGGTAACACATCTGGTTACTGCTCCCAATGACAGCCCCACCATCACCTCCAACTCAGACCAGCTCCTCTTCCTGGTTTGGCTGTAGTCAGGTAGAGGCAGAAGCTGACTGGATGGGTGAAGTTAAGCTGCTCTGGCAGGGGCGGAGGCTCAGAAAGCTGAGGGAGGTCTGCCAACCCTCTACTGTCTTTAGAGTGACCTCTTAGCCATGGGACACCCATGGAGGTGAAATGCAGGGTCCTTTGCCACCCATAGATAAGACCTGGCATGTTGTCATGAACTGAATCTGGGATTCTGTAGCTGCCACCCCACCTCATCCTCTCAGCTAGGAACAGTGCCAGTTCAAGGTCTTAGCACCTCTGATTTCTGTGTTAGATTCTTCTGCATGGAAACTCTAGAAGCAGAAAGGCCTCATGGAAGAACCCAACCTCTTAGACTACCCCTGTCCACACAGGCTAGGCCCAGGATGGGCCGGAGCTCACCGCCGACTCGCAGAGGGATGAAAGGCTCTTCAAGCCCCACATCCCCCACCCCCCAGACCAGAGAAAGCAGTGAGCTGGAGCCGGGACCCCGCTCTGCTACACCAGGGTGAGCACCGGAGTCCAGTCCTTCATTCTACCCACATTTCTACTATTCCTTCACCCCCATTTCCACCATTCAGGATCATTTTCTTCTTTCCTAATTGATCCCAAGGACTAAATGCACTTTCATTAATAATCTAGTCCCTGATTTTTATTCCACCATGGCCTCAGTCTTCACTTCAGAGGATAATGTGTAGTTAAGTCTCTCAAAGCCTCGGCACTAGCTAGCTAGTTCTCTATGAGACTTGTGTGCAGTAATAAATCTGCCTGTCCCTCCTCAGCTTCACATTTTCCTTTCCCCTCAGCCCCTGGCAGAGAGCAGAAAAGAGCTGTTTGCAGCCCAGCCCTGACTTCCTCTCTCTTCTCTGTTGCAGGCTGCCTCAGGCTGGCCCCCCACGGCCCCGCTCTGCCCCCGCCTTTTCTCCCATCTCCTGTACTCTATCTGACTCCCCAACCAGGATTTGTTACAGCAGGGGGGCCTTGAACCAATGTGAGCTGTGTTTCGTCCCTACATCTCCAGCACTCCCTATTTCTCCCAGGGTCTGACAATGCCTTTACCCCCATGCCCAGGATACAGACCTAAGGCGAGGGGACACAGTGAATGATCAGTCAGTCCCGTCTTCCAGCTGCTGCTACCCTGTGACAACCATAGCTCCTTGAGATACTGGCCACACTGTCTGTCCGAGGCCTCCACAATGTCACCTTGAGACACAACAAAACAGGGACCTGCCACCCCTTCCCTCCCTCCACAGCACAAGATTTTGGGACCACAAAATATATATATATATTTTTGTATTGGGGGAGGGAATAGAAAAGAAAGCAGCCCTATAGTGGGCCCTATTCAGTGGCAGCTTCTTGTTCCATTGGGTTAAGGAAGACTTTGAGGAAATAAAAGTTGTTTGGAAAAATCCAGGTGTAGTTGCTTTGTATGCTGTGATGTG
>PVIH01014244.1:0-54701 GCA_004025045.1 Sigmodon hispidus | reverse complement strand
ACTGGATTTGGCCAGGAGTGGAGACTGATCCAAGCATTATTGGGTCAGTGGGACCATAGGACTGTCTGCTCCCTGCCCAGGGAGGGGATGGGGAGTTGCAGAGAAGAAAAATGACCAGATGTGGTGGGAGGGGGAAGGGACCTTGAATAAGGATATACAGGGATGGAAAAAAAAATTCAGAGGGAAAGCTGAACACAAATTAAATATATGTGTAGCAATGTTATTTGCATTTCCACCCTTGAAAAGCCATGCTTATGATTCTTATCCTCTGTATAGTTATTGTTAACTCTCCCGCATTTTACTGTTTTTTTGATAAATACAAAATAAAGAAGGAAAAAAAAGAAAATCAATATCAAATGGGCAATAGTGGCCATTAAATATAACTAGTGGAATTTCCATTAAATGTATATGCTTTTCAAATTATACATTTCAGTAGAAATTAATACAACTATTCGGGAGGCAGTTAACCAAACATAATTAGAATATCCTAGTACTTTCTTACATTGTTATTCTTTGTCTATATTCAAAGCAAAGTTTTTGAGACAGACTGACCAATAGTTTGGTGCAGTTGATTACATTTTGTCAAAATAACAAAGAAATATAATATCTTTCTCTCTCACACACACACAGGCACATTCAAACCTTTGTTCAGACTGAACAGCAAGCATAGTCAAGATGCTGAACTAACTTGGCACACTTTTAATTCCATTTGATAGTGGTTGTTAGATAATTCAATATCTAAAATCTTCTGTAGGAAAAAAAAGTGATGGAATTAGCACTGAAGTTAATTTCAAAATTAATAACAGGAGGTTCACAATTAATAGCATACATGAAAAACTGATTTTTTTTGTTTCTTCATTCATTTATTTTTTTTGTTTGTTTTTATAGGGAATAACTAAGCAGGGCTGAGATTATCACAGAGATCTCCTAATCTAGCGAGGGCTGAAGTAGATGTATATTTGATTTCACCTACTTCTTCAGTTCCAGAACTGACCTGATCAATATACCATAAAACCTCACCCACTATGGAACACAGAAACTTTCTCTACTCTTGGACTGAAGCTGCTGCTGTTGCAGTGAAAACAGCCACTGCTGTAATGTTTAAAACAATGTTTTACCCCAGGCAAACTAGGCTGAAGCACTTATGCCAGGAAATCTACAAAAGATGCCACCTGTGGGGATTTCATAGAAAGGGTTCTCAGTGACTGCTGCCAGGGATATCATCGGTGTCTCAAAGCTGCTTGAGCTAAACGTGAACTTTGAATAGTGCTTTGGGCACCTTCACAGGCACCAGCTGCTCCATACCCTGTGAGATGACAGAAACTATAGCTGGGAGGAGGTTGCTTCTTCACAGTGCACAGAACAGAATCAAGAAAAATGTATCCATGAGAGGAGCTGGGAGTCCACACAAGAAAAGGACTGTTTAAAAACAACATGGTGTCTAGCCCAAAGCAGAACCAAAGAAACAAAGTAAGAGACCATGCAAAGAGGAGTCAACCCTCATAACAACAATGTCATTTTCTTCTAACTCTACTTCTCCATCCTCCTGTATTTTGTCTACTGATTCCTTTATCTTGTTTCTTCACAACTGTGATCCCTTTTCTACAGCTCTTTCTTATTTATATAGTGCAAGAGATCATTGCAGCAGGCCAACACTACTTTCTACTCTTTGTACAATTTACTTTCTTATATAGTAGCTTTCTTCCTACTTTTGCTGACCTTCTTCTTTCTTTCTCTTACATCAATTTGAGTCCAAAGACTAGCTTGGTTTGTCACCTTTGAGTGCATATCTCTCCTTCTTATTTTAGTCTATTGTTAACTCAAATTTACAAACATTCATTAAAAATTTTCTTTTACCTAATTATTTCCATTACTAAAACACTACCCACTCCTTTCCTTCTAACAGCCTAAAACCTAACATTATGTTTAATCTTATTAATTGTTTCTCTTCACATTTATACTAACATATTAGTACACAGAGCATCTTTGGGGTCCCTTTACTCACTAAACTAATTGGTACTTAACAAGTGTCTTTTATAGTCACTTGCTACTGTAAAGTTGAAGTATGTAAATTAGTATATATTGATTGTTGTTGCATATGGTACTTTACTTACAAGGGTAGATGAGAGATTCAGCCTAGTACTGAACACCAGTTTAACAGATAAAAGAATATAGAAATTGTATTAATTCTTAGTCTCTGCTTTACTTTTGTACACTAAAAGAAATAAGGCATTCTGAATTAAGAGTACAACAAAAATAAACAACAATTGAAAAACAAATATTAACCAGTAATTTAAACACAGATTTGCATATACTAGTACACACAAGTACCATGAAATATCATTATGACTTATAATGTCCAAAATAACCAAGACAATACTAATAACCCCTGTTCAAATATAACTTAAATGTAGAGGTGTAAAGAATGATTATGAGTGTAGTAAAATAACTCAGAGAACTATAGTGTTTTGCAAAGACACAGAAAGCTGAAGAAGGGAGTCTTCCATGTTATAAAACTAGAGTTAAAAAAGAAATAGAAATGCTGAAGAAAAGTCATAATCAAATGAAGACGAAAATAAAAGATGCAATATGTCAAATACAAAGTCCTGGGAAAGGTGTTAGCAATAAAATTGATTATATGCAAAATATGTTGGAGCATGAAGGCAAAATAGAAGAATTTGATCATTTAGTCAAGACAAATGATATTTTACTTAAATGTACAAATGGAATATGAAAATCTCTACAGCTCTATATAAAGAGTGAAAACTTATGTATTACATGTATGCAAGATTAAGAAGGCATTAATGCAGAAGTACTAGAAAAATATCTTAAATAAAATTATAGCAAACAGTTTCCCAAATTTGAAGTAACAAAAGTCTGTCTAGATTTAGCACCCACAGTATACCAAGCAGTCAAGATCAGAATAGCAAAACCTTTTGTTGTATAACAGTCAAAATATTAAATGATAAAACAAAGTAAATATTAAGAGCTGAAAAAGAGAATGGCAAGTCACATACAAATGGCAGTTCATCAGAATAACTGCTCATATTTTAGTCCAAACCATGAAATCAACAAGGGCTACTACCTTTCAAATCTGAAATTCAAAATCTTTACAACCAGTCTTCTATATCCAACTAAACTATCTGTAACAATAGATAGTGAAAGTAACACATTGAGTAATAAATATAGCCTAAAAAATTCATGAATACTATCTCAGCTTGACAGAGAACACCACAGGATATTGAAAATAATGTTTCAGAGTAAGTAGAGAGATAACCACACTCAGTGGACTACAGAAAAAAGAATAAATAATTATTTCTAATACACTCATGAAACAAAAGAAGACTAAGGGAATCCAAAACACCACACGATTTAGAAAATATCAGAAACAATATTTAACTCTCAAGAGTAACTCTGACCAACCAATGTCTGAATCCATAAAGACATAAACTAGCAGGTTGGACATGAAAACAACAGATCCATACTTTTTCCTGCTACCAGGAAATAATACTTATCACCAAATATAACACTATCACATGGTGAACGGAAGGGAAAGAATTATTTCAAGCAAATTGAACCCAGAAACAAGCAGATCTTCCTATTCTAATATTTGACAGACTAGACCTCAAACTATTCCTGTCAGAATAGATAAAGAAGGATACTTCATACTGATAAAAGGACAATTCCATGAAGAGGAAATTATAGTTTTAAATATACACACACCAAATAGAGTATCAGATCATCCAATTTCACAAAGAAAACAATAGTAAATTTAAAATTACAGATTATATCCAACAGAGTAATAGTGTGTGATTTCAATACCCTAGTCTCAACATTAGGCATACTAATTGTACAAACATCAATAAAGAGAGGTAGTTAGATAATATCAAAGTTCAAATGGATCTAACATATATCTTGAGTACATTCTGTCAAAATACCTAAGAATACACATTCTTCTAAGCACCTTAGAGAACATTCTCTAAAACATATCATATATTAGAACAAAAAGCCAGTATCAGCAAATACAATAGACTCAACACTAATATTGTCACTAACCACAAAGCACTAAAAGTAGCAATAAATAGCAAGAGAAACTTTAGAACGTTACATATATGTATATGTGCATATATATATATAATCATTGAAGAATACACTAGTGGATGAAAAATGAATCATTTTATGAATGAAGGCATTATAAATAATACCAGAATACAACATGTTTCAATCTATAATATGTTATAAAGGTTGTCCTAAAAGGTACATTTATAACCCTAAGTACATATGAAAACAAAACAAAGAGCAATAACAACAGAAACGTTTGAGATCTTAATAATTAAACTAATGATGAAAATTAAGGCATTGAAAGACCAAAAGTAAACCAATTCTGAAAGCTATAGGTGGCAATAAATAGCGGTGAACACATCAGAAATTAAGAAGTTAGAAATAAGGGGGAAAACAATAAAAATAATAAATGAAGCAAAAGAGGTGGTAGATAATGAAATAAAATAAAAAGAGTTGACCTTCATTATTAAAATTAGAGAGAAAAACAGAGACCGCGATGGACATTAAAAAACTTCAGAGATTTTGAAGACACTCAAAAATTAATATTCTAATACATATTAAGAAAATCTAAAATAATAGATTTGTTTCCAGGTGCATATGGCCAACTACAATTAAACCAAGATGAAGTATATAAATTAAACAGATCTATAACTGCCAATTAAGTAAGAAAATTAATTAGAAATCTCCCAAATAGAAAAAGTCCAGCAAGATGGATCAGACTTCCCACCCTCACCAAGGTGGAACTTTCCATGGTAGTGATAAAGCTGAATAAGAAGATCCAGAACATGCCTAGAGAAGGGGCCATGGCTTCCACACCTGGGAGAAAGCATAAGGTATCTGGAATTGGCCTACCACACACAGCACCCAGAGGACAGTTTCCTCTTTGCAACTGGCAGGCCCACACTCACACCAGTTCAATGGAGACTGTGGGAATAATGAAAATAATGTGTGTGGGGGGGACACTGAATGCCTAACAATTCAGGAAAAGATTAAGTTCTGTCAAAGTAACCATATTTCTGATAGGAGAATCCAGTTTTCTTTACCCAGGTTTGGAGTTCAAAATATGTTCTGCAATCCTCCCTCCTTCCCACCTCTGGTCCTCATTCTTTTTAGACCCAGAATTCTTAGGACTCACTGGTACTCTCAACTTCTCAAATCTATTAAGAAAAATCTCTACAGTTTCCTTGTGCTTTCTGCCTTTAGCTCAAAATTTCAATCTCAGCCCAGCCAGGTTCAGCCAGAGTAAGCAAATTTTTAAATAAAGTCACCATCACTTACTCCTGCACATCTTTATATATTTGTCTCCAAGAGCTTACTATAAGTAATTATGCATCCATGCCAATTGTAGTTTAGAGAATGCCTTCCAGTATATTGAAAAATTCTCTATAAATACTGTGCAGTAGTCCCTAAGAAATACTTAATGATGGAAATAGTAATGCTAGGATTATGGATGGAGTTCATGATGTTCAGTGTTTCTCTTAAAGTTTCTATGTACATTTCCAATAATTCAGATAAAGTTAAGAAAAAAATCAGCATTTTAAAAGAGAATTAGTAATTGACAGCCTGTCATACATTCATCAAAATTTAGAATTGCCTGCTTTGGATCTGAAAGCTACAATCCGCAAACTTTATAATAGAAAAGTTGTAAAGAATTTTCTGGCTTTCATTATAAAAATTTTCATAGGGTGATAGGTCACAATGACGATAAACAATAGAACAATTTTTTCACCTCTACCTTTTTTATTTTGGGGACTAGATTGGGAACATGTCATCTGTCAACTTATAAATAAATGTATTATATGTAGTAGCTGGTGTAACAATGACAAGATATTTTATGTTTCACTGGACTTGTCCAATAGAAATTAAACAATTTATAATTTTGTGTACTAATAGCTGATTTGATAATTAAAAAATAAAGAGTAGCTATTTAATTAATTTTAATAATCTTATGTCTAATTGCATATATTACATATAATTTAACATGAAATAACAAAATTATCAAAGAGGTTTTTTTATTTGTTAATACTTTAAGGTAATACTTTTTAGTTTCCAGTTACTTAATAATAAGTATAGTGATTACATATTCTTAGGACATGCAATATAACACTTTAATAAATGTATAGTAATGGCCAACTCTG
Source organism: Sigmodon hispidus (assembly GCA_004025045.1). Lineage (NCBI taxonomy): Eukaryota > Metazoa > Chordata > Mammalia > Rodentia > Cricetidae > Sigmodon > Sigmodon hispidus. The sequence goes on along the minus strand of PVIH01014244.1, from coordinate 48,501 downwards.
GGAAGTAACATTTTTGTCTTTATTTGTCTAGTCTATGAATCTGAATAATAGAACATATTTTCTCATATTTATGAGATACAAGGTGAATTTTCAATACACATGTTTCAAGTGTTCTGGTTAAGTCAGGGTTGCTATGCTTGCCCAAAGGGCAACTAAGAATGGATGAAAACACCTTAATAGATCTGAGTCTACAAAACTTATAAGAGAAAACATATTGGACACCTTTTAAAACATAAGGAGAGTAGGAATAAAAAATAATTTATTTAACTTTTTATTTATTGGGCAAGAATCTTAAAATCACAGGCAAAATAAATTTGGGTTGTATAAAATGAGACTTAGAGCCAAATATTGAAGAAAAGCTGAAATATCAGACAAAGGAAACACCACAGTCAGTTCTCACTCAGCTGTCTTCCAATTTCCTCAGCCTCGCTGCTCTTCGCTTCTCCTCTACCGGTTTCCTAGGAGGCCTTAAATACCCTTTTTGCCAGCTATATTTCATCCAGGTTTAGATTAAAGGTGTGAGATACTCTATTTTGTAGCTACCCTTGAATTTACAGAAATAGACAAAGTTCTGTGTCTGAAGTTATGGGATTAAGGGTGGAGGTCACCACTACCAGGTTTTCCCTGTGCTGGGATTAAAAGTGTGTGCCATTGAATCCCAGCTGTCTGTCCTTGTACTCAAGGATCAAGAAATTCCTAATCTGTGTGCCTAGGATTTGACTGTGTGCTGTCTCTTGATACTTGAGGTTTTATTAAATATGTAACATATCAACACAGGGAGGGGGGCAAGAAGCAGAAAAAGAGGATTACATAAAAGTAAGAAATTTTATTCCAGCAAAGAAAACAATAAACAGTGTGAAAAGGCCACCTGCAGGATGTGTGAGCCTGGTTGGTCTAGTACTACTTATTTGGAGGAAACTCGGTGTCAAGAAAATATAAATAGCTTCAAAAACTCAGGAATATATATATTTAGGCCAGTTTGGCTCATGTCTGTTTTACTTTAACTTCAAGATTACTGTGGGAGACAGTAATTACTCTTATTAATGTTCACTTTGTTTGAAACACAACTAAGCATAGGTGGAATGGCCAGCAGTCATCAATGCATGTGTCTGTGTCCTTCTGTTAGTGCAAGCACCCATCATTCTAGTGTTTAAAATTTCCTTGGAATTCATTTCAGACAAGCCCCTTATTCCAAGTTAAGACAAATGCAAAAATCAAAGATTCCTGAGGTTCTAAAGAAAGGAAACCCAGGCCCTATTTCCAATGCTGCAAATCTGTAGCTACTAACTATCTTGAATATTTGACATAATTGTTTATCTACCATTTTTCTTGTATGTGCCAAAACTTAGGCATCTGTGCCTGAAACCCACTTGTACTATCGATTTTAAAGAAGGAATATGAGATCCACCAAGATGATATTATTTATCCGGTCTAATTTTGCTTTTGTGCAATAATGAAGAATTTATAGCATGTATGACATCTCAGTAGCATCTAGCAGGTTTATTTCTTATTTGACTTTATGTACTCCCAGGTCAACATTTACAGATGTCTTTCTTTCCCTCCAATACAGTTTGTATAATTAAAAACTGGAAGAATAATGCTCATATTTTCATAATTGGAACCAAGAAAGCTTTCTATTAAACTTATTGTGGCTTTTTTATCACCATAGATTCTATATGAATGGAAGTAACCTCACTAGTTTTAAAAATTAATGCTGCTTTATATTGACAAGATAAAATAATTTATCAAGGCATGATTACAACATAAAAATACAAATTATGGGTTTTAAAGTGAAAGAAATCTAAAAGTTAGAAATAGAATTTAATTTAATTCAATATCTCTCTCTTTTTTTTAAATGTAATATAAACTACATTCTGAACCTTTTACTTTTTTCAGTTTGTGTCTGTATATTTAATACTACAGACAGAAAGAAAAAATGTGAAAGCAAAGCCAGCCCTCTATTCTTTGCTTGCAAGAAAATGGTACTGTGATAGACAAAGACTTAGATTAGATGTTTTGGAAGGCATTTTGGAAGGAACTGGGATCTACACCTTGAAATGCTTTTCAAGCATTTGAAAAGGTCATATGGAAGGTGTCATTAGAGGTACTGTAGCTAAAAGACCTGTGATTTGACTGCAATGGTCCAGGAAGAACATATGTGAAACAAGAAGGGTGAGGGCAAACATTAAATGCAAAGAGTCAGCATTGTCTCTGAGAGTTTTAAAAACCATTCAATTGTAGAAAGAAACTTATGAGATTATACATATAAAACAGAGATGTGGGAGTCAGTTTTACCAAGTAAAATCCTGGATTTCAATTAGAAGTATATGTAGAGATATTGAATAGGCAGTTTGGTAGAAGGATTTGCATTGCATTTTAGGGGACATGTTTTCTAGTTATAGATTCAGTGGTTAAAGATACTTGCTACAAAGAAACAAAGAAAAGAATACTTGCTGCTTTTTAAAAAATGAGTGAAATGAATCGATATAGATTCCACCATTCACATTACAAATTATACTTATGTCTAGGGTAAAGTCTAGGGGATCTGACACCTACTGCATTCCAGAAGCACTAGGCATGAACTTGGTACACATACTGATATGCTGGCAAATGATCATATATATAATATATGGTTATATATTATTTAAAATTATATATTTATATTTATTTAACAAATATTTCTTATGGAGAGTTTACTATAGCATGTGAAGGAAGTAGAATAACATATTTCAGGGATGTGTGACTTTAGAAGTTAATGATTAGAGAAAAGAATGAGACACACTAAATTTCATACAATTATTTAATGGAAGGCCAACACATGATCTCCAATTCAACAAAATGCATTTCATTCAATTGATATGTTTTTTTACAGAGCCCTCAATAAGTTGCAAGTGCACATATGTTAGTTACTTGTATGAATTCTTGCCCAGTATCTTTTATAAACAATTTAAAATAAAGAATTTATTATTTTCGATCATGGTTTCAAGGATTTCTACCCATATACTTGGCTTCATAAATTCTCAGTCAGTAGTCTGACATAAAATCAAGGTGACAGAAATATGGGGCATAGAATAATGTTTGTCAACACATGGAAGATAGGAAGTAAAGAAGATTGATACAGTATGCGACTAGATCAAGAAATTTCCCACAAGGGCATGTTCTCAAAGAGCAACTTACTCCAGATAAGTCCTACCTGTTTCATTTTATCACCTACCAATAGTGGAATAATGTAACCTTTCCATCAGGAGACATGTTTATTCATTACTTCACAATACTCTTGATCTCATTCATTCTAGATACATTCTCTCAGAAACAAATAAAGGTGTGTTTTATTAATCTCATAGAAGAATCCCATCGTATCAAGTTGACAATGTACACAATCTAAATTAACGTTGTTTACAAAGTCTGCTCTTTATCTGCTCTTTCTACTATAGGGTAGGAACAGGAAGTGTGACCAAGATCCCAGAGAGGAATTCTCCAAAGGGGCAGCCGAGGAGCTGGAATCTGCTCACCTCTGATTCACTCTGGACAGGGGTAGACAAAAACAACAGCCTACAGAATAAGAAAAGATTTTTACCAACCCTACAAGTGACAGAAGATTGATCTCTAAAATATATAGAGAACTCAAAAAACTAGAGCCCAAAATTTTGAATGACCTAATCAAAAAATGGGGTTCAGAACTAAAAAGGGAATTCTCAGCAGAAGAATTACAAAAGGTTGAAAAACACTTGGAAAAGTGCTCAACATCTTTAGCTAACAGAGAAATGCAAATCAAAACAACTTTGAGATACCACCTTACACCTATCAGATTGGCTAAGATAAAAGACACAGATGACAGCCTATGCTGGAGAGGTTGTGGAGCAAGTGGAGCAATCCTCCATTGTTGATGGGAGTGTAAGCCTGTTCAGCCACTCTGGAATACAGTATGGCAGCTTCTCAGGAAACTGGGAATCAATCTCTCCAAAGACCCAGCAGTACCACTACTGGGCATATACCCTAAAGATGCACATTCACTCTCCAAAGGCCTTAGCTCAACTTTGTTCATAGCAGCATTATTCATAATAGCAAGAACCTGAAAACAACCTAGATGCCCCTCAACTGAAGAATGGATTAACAAACTATGGTACATCTACACAATGGAGTACTACTCAGCAGTAAAAAAAAAAGGAAATGATATCCTAAAATTTGCAGGCAAATGGATGGATATGGAGAATATCCGAATATCCTCCTGAATGAAGTCTCACAAACCCAGAAAGATAAGCAAGGAATGTACTCACTTGTTAGTAGACTTTAAACAAAAAGCTAAGCATGTCCAAGATGAAAAACCACAATCACTGAACAGCTTGGCATCTGAAACACTTTGGATGGGCACCTTGGAGCCCATTCCTTCCAGACGAACACCTGACCCAGTCTTGATGGTGGGTTGAGGAAAGCAGATCTGCCTAGAGTGAATGCTGAACTAAGCTACTTTGGGACCTTGGGACTTCCTTCCCTTGCTGGCGAGGAGATAAAGTGATGGAGAGAAGAGTGAATGACTCTGAGGGGTGGGAGGGGGAAGGGAGTCTGAACAAGGTGATAGATGGATAAACAATATGACTTTATTCATATAATATAAAAGGAGAACAAGTGGAGTATTGCAGATCTAAAGTATTCCTCTCCTGATTTCTGAATCTTGAAAATGCCTCTAGGTTTTTCACTGCTCCATATTCCCAAGAGTGACTTACTCTTTCTAATTTTGTTATTGCCTATGTCTGAACCAGCCACCAGAATGGAAAGTATAGAACATTTTTTATAATTCAAAAGGTAATTTGATATTTTAGATCATCGCTTGTTTTTCTTTTGTGCTGTAATAAAACAGTTATCATTTTATATTATTTCTCTCTGAACTACTTAGTCCAATCATGTAAAAAAGGCACAGCAATAATTTTCTTTAAGTAAGCCTTCTTTTTTTGATGTAATTCTATTTTGCTTGCATTCTTAACACTGTACGTACATATACATTGAGCTTATCTAATCTTGGTAGAAGAATCAAAATATTTGGATGTTCTTAAAATTTGTATACTTGTTCAAAATATGTATTTGTCTTTAGTCTGAAATATTTCTATCTTTAGGGAGTTTAAATAATATTTGGTATAATATTCTTGAGTACTTTAATATTTTTCCTCTAAAATCTTTACACTGCTAGACATGATAATTTTTGGAAACTTGTGATTTTATAAACAAGATATTACTAAAATAATGATGTATCATAATGTTCTTTCTCTGAATTTCTGTCCTCTGACCCTCTAGGCTTATTTGTAAATAATTTCTGTCAGGTGTTTCATGCAGTGTTTTCTCTGTATTCCCTTATGTGTGCTTGGCCTTTCTTGACTATTCTGCATTCTATTAATTTTTTCTGCTATTACTTCTGCAGGATACAAGAAAAGTTTTGAAAGTGTGTTCTTTAAGAATGACAAAAAAATCACAAAAATTTGGAAGCAGACATATGTTGAATCTGTTCTTAAAGTTCCAGGGCAATGTGTTGAGAGACAACAGACTATAAGACCTAATAAATGTAAACCTGGGAGATTTGCATGAAATGCAATATTTTTATTTCATTATCCTTTGTGTGTTACATACATATATATATATACACATATATAATTATATGCCATAGTTTCTCAAAATTTGAGTACAATATTTTAATTTTACACAACTTAAACAATAAATATTCAGAATGGCCCATTGTTTCAATTATAATAATTTATGTAGATAGCATCAGTGTTAAATCACCAACAAAAAAGAAAGAAATTTGATTGTTACCTCTGATTTGATATGAGTAGGATATACAATGTACATTTACTGAATATTTTCTTACATTATTAGGTATTACTTACAGTAAAAGTAAGATTACTTTTTTTTTAAAAAAAAAAAAGATTACTTCTTATGTCTGTTTCAAAATTACCTTGCTAACATACAGTGGTAGACTTTGTTATGGCATTTGCAGATATACTTTTTTGTTGACTCATCCCAGGTTTTCCTTCTCCAGTCCTTCCAATCTCCCCCATCTTGTACTTGCTCTACCACTTTCACATAATCTTTTTTACCTCTCTGCCAGTCTCTCTCTGTATTATTGTCTCTATTTCTATCTTTCTCTCTATCTGTCTCTGTCTTTGTCTCCAGCAATTTCTTCTCCAAACGTTCTGTCTTCCTTAAGAACTCTTTGTAAGGATTTTCGACATGCCATGTGGTGAAACCAACAGGGCACTGGGTGAATTAAGAATTTTGGTCAAGTAGCAGGCACGTGGTCATGCTTATTTGGCAACAGCAGAACATGTATGGAGGACACGTTCTTAGGTGTGGCTACTTAAATCCATGCCCACCCTTTCTCTTAAAAGGAGAGGCCACTTTGCCGTCTGTCTCTTCAATGTTCTGATCTTTGATCCTATACTCACCTGGCAAATCTCCTGAATAAATTCTCATGTGGCCCTGGTAGTGTGTGTGTGCCTAATCTCATACACAAAACCAACACTCTTCCTCTTCTCTATTGGTCCTCTTTCTACCTGCATGCTACCTCATACATAAACACATACATACAAAAAGAAATGCATATATATATTTAAATATGGAAACTGCATGTAAGAGAAACCATAGAGTATTTGTCTTTCTCATTCTGACTAGTTTTATATGAAATAATGGTTTCAAGATCCACATATGCTTCTGAAAAATCTTTATTTTATTTTCCTTAAATGGCAAATATAATTCCTTTTCTATTCTTATGCAGGTATTTATTGGCATTTAATCAAGGAGTATAACTTATCAATTATGAATTACTTAGAAAAATGGGTGAAACTGCAAGTTTCTTTGATATAAAATCTACATATTTCTGAATTCTTACGAATATATATCCTACTGCAAAAAGTAAACTTATATATTTGGTGAGCTGTCCAAGATAGTTTCTAAAAAGTCCTAATTTTTTTCAAAGAAACAAAATAAAACAGGAAAACCAGAAAGACTATACTTTTCATAGCTGTCATTTTGATTTTCTGTCATACTGGAAAAAAAAAATAGAAAGAAAGTGATGGGGCAGTTTGAGGTGGGTGCTCTGAAAATGAGCAGATGTGCTCCTTGTTTTTGACAAGCAGTCCACACTTGGCCAGAGGCCAAAAATATTCTTGGATCTATTGGTAGTTTTTGCTGACCAGAGGCAAGAAATATTAAAACTGGTGACAGGCATTGCTTCATGTGCTAGATTATCATATTAACTGTTCCTCATTTTTTGCATTGCAACTTTAATAAACCAGATTGCCTAGAAGTTACGTGTGAGCAAGATTTTCAATGGCTCTGGGAAAGGTACGCCTGAAAATTCTGTTCAGATAAAGAGTTGGACAAGTTCATGGACTAGTAAATAAACACTTGGTAAACAGCACAACTGGATAGATTGATTAGCTTTTCTATACCCACCCCCAACCCCAAAGTACAAACATGCCTTAACCCAAGCTTAGTGGCCTCTAGTGGAAACTTTGGTGGCAACTTTCACATTTTATGTTTTATATTTTGTATATTTTAAACATTTTAAATTGTTCTGTGTTTTGTACCATACCAAACATATATTTACCATAAGGGAAAAGAAAATATGATATAGTTCATAGGAGCCAGTAGTAGCAGGTAAGAGGTCATTACAATTTTCCTGACAGATACTAATTGTAGGAATAGCTCACAGTTGTTCAAGCATTAAATTTCTTCCTAACATGAAAAAAATACATACTTTCTCAATTTCTATTCGTACTTAAAAGGTATAAAAATAACTTTTCTTATTATTGTGTAACAAAATAATTTTTGACTAGAAAACCTGAGACAATCTGAGACTACTATTTTAATTTTTGCCCTGTTAGCAGAAAGAACACTGTACTTTACTATATACTTGATCGTATATTGTCCTTGATGGTATAGAAAGCATGAATAGTATATGTTTCTTGTTTTCTTATCATTCTATAATACATATTTTGCAATTTGTACAAAAAAGTAATCAAGTATATAGGCATTAATGAGTAGTCTAGCCTAAAATCCATTCCAGAAAGGTAAAACCTACATCTGACCCTGCCTGAAGCATGCTGGATGACATAGAGACCTAGGGTAGAACAAAATATCACTGGAAGAAAAAAAAGGCCAATGTAATAATGCCTAATAATTTTGTGCTATCCTTATGAATTTTTACCTAGCCCAGTTGTCATCCAAGTGGCTTCATTCAGCTACTTGTAGAAAAAGATGCAGGCCCATAGCCCAACATTAGGGAGACTTTAAGGAATCCTCCAGAAACGGAGGAAAACAATTATAGGAGTCAGAGAAGTCAAGAACATCACAAGAAAACACACAACCTCAACTAACTTGGCCTCAGAGGAGCTCACAGAGACTGAACTGATAATCAGGAGCCTGCCTGGTGTTCTGGTGGAGGCCCCACCTCTCTCTGCCCAGACCCTCTTCCTCAGAATGTTCTGAAATACACAGCTCCTCTGCAAAAATGGCCAAGACCATTCTCTCAGAATATTTAAAATGCACCTGAGTAAACTTTTTTGGTTTCTCTTTCCTCTCTCTTCCCTCGGGTGCCAGAGAATCACTTGGGACTGGTTTACCCATTAAACCGGAGATTTTTCTAATTTGGTTTGACTTGAGTTGTTGCCTCAGCAAATAGGCTTGTCAGGGTGCACAAACATTTCATCTGGAGGCCTTGCGAGCCTGGGTCTGAGTAGTGGGAAAACACTGTTATCTCCTACACCTACTGTTTGCCAGAATAAAATCAGCATTTAACTGGGTAAGTTGCCATTTTCAAGTCATTGCCTTAGAGTCCATGGGCCTCCTCCAATTAACTAGATGTCTTGCCAAAGATGCAACCATGCTAGTCCCCTGACCCATTTCTGGAACAAGGATGTGCATAACTTTATTCTGTGGGACCTCTTCTTAAGACATTCTGTTGAAAGGAATTCTATACCATACTATATTGGACACCAAGCCTACCAGAGTGGATGCATCAATATAGGCTTCAGTTTTGACCTAAACTTGACATAAACTTGTAAAATGGGCACTTCCAACTCAAAGTCAGATTCACAAACAGCTCTGGGGTGCCATTTACAAAATGTATTCAAATTGGGACTATAGGTACCATCTGTCCGGAAAGCTTAAGTTCTTCGAGCCAATATACTCTTGATAAGCAGCAAAGATGGCCTTTGTCTTGTACCTTGGAAATTTCCAGTTCCTAATATCTTGAAAGTTGTTTGTCAGTGTGGAGGTAACTAGACAGAACTGCGCTATATCCAAAGTTTTAGAGTTCTGCATCCTTGCCATTCCGATAGCAGCCAATGTCCCACAGCACCCGTCTTGTTAGCTAGGTTCATGGCACATCCAAATTCTTATCTATCGGGATACTAAGACCGTAAAAATTACTCCCTTACCTTGCTTCTAGGAACATTTGCTCATTCCCCACTTCCCTGCCCCCCAACCCTACTTACTCACCTCTTCCTATGCTGCCACATGTTCTGTGGGGTCCAGAGCAGCTTGACCATACAACTGCTATGGCAGGCTTAATGAAAGCTAGACAGAGAGCAGCTTCTTGCTGGCAGAACCTGGTGGTTCCAGGAAGAACCTATAAGTGGACACTATCCAGGGAGGAGTCGCTTCTAAGGGGAAACACCTGATATTCCAAACATTTGTTTCCTGAAAAAGGAACAGTAACAATAGAACAAATCCAGATTTCTCCAAGTACAGCTCTGCTGATCTGCTGATGTAGGTAAACCTTAAGGACCACTGCTAAATGTTGAAACATTCCTACAATTCAAGGCAGCCAGTGAATTTATAACAGGTACCCATTGCTTGAGCCTGGACCAATCTCAGGACTATAAACCTGCATCTATGAAGCCCCTACCATCCTCCTTCCAATAAAATCCCTTGCCTCTTGCTGCTCAGGGTCACTCTTACTCCACTATTGCATCTGACAGACAGAGTGATCCAAGGTAGCCTGCCAATAAAGAGACTCTTTGCTGTTGCATTGGACTGGTCTCTTGGGGGTCTGGACTCTGGGCACAACAGTTTCATTCCATGCTCAACATTCCTTACCTTTTTCCCTATATTTATCCCTCCCCTTTCTTCAAATTCACCCTCCTTACCTACCTTCCTGTCCTTCTATCCCCCTCAATGACCCCTACCTCCTATTACCTCAACCTACATTGTATTCATCTTCTACACCCTGGCCAGATATCCCAGAATTTCCTCCTATTTCTTCTCATACCCAGTCTTGCCAGACTCCTGCCCTCCTTCCTCCTCTGCACCCTTCAAGATATAGCTGTAACCAAGGAAACTGTGGGAGTACATGCTTCCTTCTCCATTCAGGACCTCTCACAAATAGAAAAGCAGTTGGATTTCTACTCTGATAATCTTTCTGTTTATATCAAGAAGTTTTGTTATCTGCCACAGGTCTATAATTCAACATGACCTTAATGTGATATAGGCCCCCACTCTCATTCCTGAGGAACAAGGTCAAGTTCAGGCAGCAGGTAGACAATATGCAGATCAAATCTACCTAAAGGGTCCCTTTGAATGAAATCAGCCTAAGTTGACTCCACCAGGATCCTGCATCAAATGTGGCAATGGGGGACACTAGGCACTTTATTCCCTAACTTTCAGCTTCGCATGAGGTCATGGCCTGTCTGAAGACAGTCTGGACACTGAAAGTCTGAATGCTTCTGTGCAAGCTCATTTTCAATGCCACACACTGTGAGATCCAGCTTCACCAATGCTGATATCTGATACTCTCCTGAACTTTAAACTCCTAAACCTGGTAGAAAACTGAAGTTTCCTAAACCGAGTGACACCTATTACCCTCTCTCAGCCTGGGGTGACTCTGCAGGTAGCAGTTAAATCTATTGGCATTCTTTTGGTCAATGGTGCTACCTATTTTATTTTGACATATCACTCACATCCTATAGTTTCCTTACCAATTTCTGCATGGGGGTGAACTGGACCTTTTTCTTTCCTCTTAAGACCCCGACACTTCCTTGCATTATAACAGGGTATTTTTTCCATATACTATTATTAGAGGAACTATAACCTACCCATTCTGTCCTTGAGTGAAAAGAGGCATTCTCATTAATACACTTCTTAAAGCCAAGCTCTTGGAAGACTTTCAGCTCCTTGAAATGCCAACTCAGTAACCTGAGGACTGGTCCTCAGCTCTTCTGGATAAAAAAATATATATTTTGTTTTTGACATCCTACTACCAGCAAAACATCAACTACAAGAGAGGAACTAACTATTGGAAAAAGGGTCCATGCAGACAGACATAGCATGGATGACTATACTTAAATAGCATGATAAGTATCATGAACAGCTGGTCACATGGCATCATCAGTAACAAGTGAGAGAGAGAGATAAAAACACAAACACGATTTGTCTCTATTCTTTCATTCTTTTTGCTCCATTTGGAAATTGAACCTAGTAATACTTACACTGTCACAGAAAAATAACTTTAAAAATATTTTTCTCTTTTCTTTAACCTTTTTTCTTTTTTTATTCTTTTTCTTATTTCTCTTTCTCTGTCTCTCTGTCTCTGTCACTGTCTCTATCTGTCTCTCTCTGTTTCTCTCTCTTTCCTCTGTATATTCATGTGGTCATACACAATGTGCATTTTGTTTGTACCTATGTATCTGTGTGTATGTGTTTAAAAGAACAAATTTCTTTTATGGCTTTTTAATTAGAAAACTGGAGTATAAACATGATATCATCAAACAGTTACCATGACCACATTGCAACCTCCCTATACACACACATATGCACCACCTTTTAAATTCCAAAGTCCTTTATAAGCACAAAGTTCAGGTCCACCTGTTGTTTCCATATAGGCCACTATTTCTCTCATCTTGGATTTGCCAAGGATTCATTGATCCATTCTAGCCAAGTGAACTTTGCCTCTCAGGTCAAGAACTCTATTCACCAAATAAAGGACAACTATACAAACAGAATTTCTGGTGTATGTGTGTGTGTGTGTGTGTGTGTGTGTGTGTGTGTGTGTGTGTGTATGTGTGTGTGTACTTGGATGCATTAAAATATGTGTGTGGAATTATTTTCTACATGTTTGTTCAAAGCTCTGTTTGCCTTAATAGCTGACTCATGAGTTTCCTTTAACTGGTTTTCAGCCTCCCATCTCTCAGTAAGCATAGGGAAAAATAACATATATTTCCAATAATGTGTCTAGCTTTTATGTTGGAGATAGATGTCAAAACTTAGGTGTTTAGACTTGCAAATACTTTAGTATCAACCCATCCCTTGAAACACAGATATTTATCTTTTTCTTTGTGATTCTAAATTCTTTCAAGATGACATCAAATTTTATCACCACAATATTTCATAGATAATCTTCTAATTCTTAACCTCTAAAGAATATTCTAAATAATTTAATATAACAATAACTGTGGTATTTTTTGTAAAACAGTAATACCTGCATATTTTAGAAATGGTGGGTATTTCATCAGTCCTCTCTGGGAGTGAAAGATTAGTAGGCACAAACACAAAGTTACATAAACAGTCACACATGGTTGTATGCACATGTATTCACACTCCTATAGCTTATCAAAAAGTGGAGAATATTGCCAAAACACGTATCTTGAAAATGTTCAAAGTTTAGCAATCCATTTTGTGATTATGTTATTTGTTTTCTTGATTTTTTTTCAGTTCTTCATGTGTTGCAAATAATTATTCTGTACTGGATGTTTAGCTGGCAAAGAGGTTTTTATTTTCTCTGCTATGTCTCCACTTGATTGACCATATTAATAGCTGTTAAGGAGCATTTAGGTTTCATCAGATCAAATTTTCTAGCTTTATTTGTTGAGTGACAAGAATCTCACTTTTAATATTCCTGTCTGTCTTATTCAGTGTTCTATTGCTGTGAAGAAACAACATGTCCATGGCAATTCTTATAAAAGAAAGCATTTAATTAAGGCTTTTTTACAATTTCAGAAGTTTAATCCAATGTCATCACAAGAGGAAACAAGCTAGTATGCAGACAGACATGGTGCTGGATGAGTAGCTGGCAATTCAACATCCAGATCCACAGGAAGCACTTAAAAACTTAAAAACTATAGAAAACTTAAAACCCACTTTGTCTGGCCAGCTGCTAAAACATCCACTTGCTGGGTTTATTTTATTTCAAATATAGAGGCAGCTTGCCAAATAGCATCACATTTCTGCATCTTTCAATAGTCCTGATACTATTCTTTCACTGACCAGCTGTTGTAGTTGTTGTCAAATGACTAGCAATGCAAAGTCCACAAAAAACAACAATGGTTATTTTATTATTGAGTTGGAAGCTTTTATTTTTCAATGCTTCATCAATATCAATCTTATTGCTACATCACTAGCATCATATACACCTTCATAAATCTTTTTAAAGTCATTGTGTATTCACTGTAGGTAACAATAACTAAAGCAATCCATATGCTGTAGGATGGTTCTCTGTCAAGTTTGGTCTAGGGTTGTTGCATGCAAGCATTTTGATTGTTATAAATTTGAATTTTGTTTTTAGATGAAATAAAAAGTATGCATTTAATAATATGTTCCAATATATTTTTTGCTCTTAAAATATGATTTAGCACATTATAACAGCAATATTCATGATGGTATTATCATATTATGTCCACCTATTTATTTCACAATGAAAAAACTTAATTGAACTGTACTTTCGAAGTTTTAGCTAAAGCAATAAGGGAACGAAAAGAGATTAAAGGCATACAAATTGGAAAAGAAGAAGTGAAGCTATCTCTATTTGCAGATATGACTGTATACATAAGTGACCCACAAAATTCTTCCAAGGAACTGCTACAGCTGATAAACACCTTCATCAATGTAGCAGGATACAAGATAAACTCAAAGAAATCAGTAGCCCTTCTATACACAAAAGATAGAAGAGCTGAAAAAGAAATAAGGGAAACATTACCCTTCATATTAGCTACAAATAGCATTAAATACCTTGGAGTAACTATAACCAAAGAAGTAACAGATCTATTTGACAAAAATTTTAAATCATTGAAGAAAGAAATTGAAGAGGATATCAGAAAATGGAAAGCTCTCCCATGTTCCTGGATTGGTGGGATCAACATAGTAAAAATGGCAATTCTACCAAAGGCAATCTACAGATTCAATGCACTGCCTATCAAAATCACAACACAATATTTTTGGACCTTGAAAGAACAATACTCAATTTCATTTGGAATAACAGGAAAGCCAGGATTGCCGAAACAATTTTACTCAACAAAAGAACCTCAGGAGGTAGCACCATCCCTGACTTGAAGTTATACTATAGAGCTACAGTAATAAAAACAGCCTGGTACTGGCCTAAAAACAGACTTGTGGAACAAAGGAATAGAACTGAGGATCCAGACATTAACCCAAAAACCTATGAACACCTGATCTTTGACAAAGAGGCCCAAAACATTCAATGGAAAAAAGATAGTATATTTAACAAAAGGTGTTGGCATAGCTGGATGGAAGTGTGTAGAAAAATGCAAATAGATCCGAGCCTGTCACCCTGCACAAAACTCAAATCCAAGTGGATCAAAGACCTCAACTTAAACCCAGCCTCTTTGAACTTGATGGAAAAGAAGGTGGGAAATACACTTCTACAAATTGGCACAGGTGACCACTTCCTAAATATAACACCAGTGGCACATACACCAAGACCAGCAATCAATAAGTGGGATCTCCTGAAGCTGGGAAGCTTCTGCAAAGCCAAGGACACTGTCAATAGGACAAAACGACAGCCTACAGAATGGGAAAAGATTTTCAGCAACCCTACAAGTGATAGAGGACTGATCTGCAAGGTATATAAAGAGCTCAAGAATTTAGAGCCCAAAACCTTTAATAACCCTATCAAAAAATGGGGTACAGATCTAAAAAGGGAATTCTCAGCAGAGGAACTACGAATGGCTGAAAGGCACATGAAAAAGTGCTCTTCATCTTTAGCCATCAGAGAAATGCAAATCAAAACAACTTTGAGATACCACCTAACACCTGTTAGATTGGCTAAGATAAAAGGCACAGATGACAGCCTATGTTGGAGAGGATGCGGTGCAAGGGGAACACTCCTCCATTGTTGGTGGGAGTGTAAGCTTGTTCAGCCACTTTGGAATGCAATATGGAGGTTTCTCAGAAAATTGAGAATTAATCTCCCCAAGGACCCAGCAATACCACTTTTGGGTATATACCCTAAAGAGGCACATTCACATACCAAAGGTATTAGCTCAACTATGTTCATAGCAGCATTATTTGTAATAGCAAGAACCTGGAAACAACCCAGATGTTCCTCAACTGAAGAATGGATTAACAAACTGTGGTACATCTACACAATAGAATACTACTTAGCAGTATGAAAAAATGATATCCTAAAATTCGCAGGCAAATGGATGGATATGGAGAATATCCTCCTGAGCGAGGTATCACAATCTCAGAGAGATAAGCAGGGGATGTACTCACTCACTAGTGGTCTCTAAACAAACAAACAAGAAGTAAAAAGCCAAACATGCCCAAGCGGCAAACCACAATCACTGAACAGCTTGGGATCAGAAACACCCTGGACTGACCCTTCGAACCCCACTCCAACTATAGGAATACCAGACTCACTCTTGAGGGAGGGGGGACAGAACTGGATTTGGCCAGGAGTGGAGACTGATCCAAGCGTTATTGGGTCAGTGGGACCATAGGACTGTCTGCTCCCTGCCCATGGAAGGCTTGGGGAGTTGCAGAGAAGAAAAATGTCAAGATGTGGTGGGAGGGGGAAGGGACCTTGAATAAGGATATACAGGGATGAGAAAAAAAAATTTCAGAGGGAAAGCTGAACACATAGTAAATATATGTGTAGCAATCTTATTTGCATTACCACCCTTGATAAGCCATGTTTATGATTCTTATCCTCTTCATAGTTATTGTTAACTTTTCCTCATTTTAAATTCATGTTACTGTTTTTTTGTTAAATATAAAATAAAGAAGAAAAAATAAGAAAAAAAACTGAATAGAGAAAATATGTTATGTGAAATACAAGAAAATAAATTATTCACCTTCTGAATAATAAAACAACTATTTTAAAAACTAGGCTTTAAAATCAGTTTTACAGATATATGGGTCTATATATAGTTGTTTTACATATGTGGTCTTTTGGTAATTGTCTATTTTCTTTTTTAATTGAGTAAAAAAATTTTATGTAATATTCAGATCATTGAATCATTGATTCCCCTCTCCAAGTCCTTTCAGATTCTTTTTATATCTTCATCTGCTTATTTCATAGTCTTTCTTTCTCTCTCACTTTAGAAAACAAACTGACAAATTATAATACCAGAATAATAATAAAAAAGGGAAAGTAATATAAACAAGACATATACCACACAAAAACAAAAAGAAACAAAACAAAACAAAGAAAAAGCCATAAAACAATAAAGCCAGAAATCATAATATACAAGTTTAATACAATTAAGACAAAGAAATATGTTCAAACAAATCAAAATGAAACAAGAAATCTACAAAATACCATTTAGTTTATAACTGTTTATTGTAAAATAATCTTTTTATACACTGTAAACAAATTTGTCACTTGGATTATTTTAATAAAAAAATTGAGTAGTCAATAGCTATACAGAATTTTCAGATCACAGAGGATGCTGGAAAGAAGGGTGGAGATGTTGGAGTAAGACGGATAGGAAGTAGGGTGGGGAATACAGAGTAAAGGTAACCAAGGCATACACAAAAAAAAACCCCATAG
This sequence comes from Sigmodon hispidus, assembly GCA_004025045.1. Taxonomy (NCBI): domain Eukaryota; kingdom Metazoa; phylum Chordata; class Mammalia; order Rodentia; family Cricetidae; genus Sigmodon; species Sigmodon hispidus. The sequence goes on along the minus strand of PVIH01014244.1, from coordinate 31,727 downwards.
ATTTTAAAAATGAGTTAATTTAAGTTTAAGAGCTAATTGTAAATATTCTAAGCTATTGGCTGATGTTTCATAGTTAATAATCAGCCTATTATTGCTGGGGAGCCAGCACTCCAAACAAAGAGGTACAAGTACAGTGGTTGGCCATCTACTGCTATGCATGGAGCCTACCATTATCTATGGTTTAGATATTCAGTGAGATTGCATTGCAGAATGCTATTGTTCCTTTGAAAGTAAAGGTGGTAGTTAGGGATGGAAGCTCATATTTACATCTCTTCACCCTCTATGCTAAGACTTCATCTCACTTGAACCTGGTCAGGTCCTATGCATGCTACCTCTTTCTGTAAGTTCATATGTGTATCAATCCTTTTGTTTCTAAAAGAAGCTATGGGGAGGTGTATACATCCTAATTGGCTCTTCCAAACTCTCTACCTTATCTCCTGAACCCCTAAAAGGAGAAAAATTGATGAAAGCATTCCACTTTTATGAATATGTGTTTCAAAATCTCTCATTCTGTATATTGTCCAGTTGTGGGTCTCTTTGTCAGTTCCCATTTTCCAATTTACACTCACACCAATGAAGAACAAGTACTTTTCATTTTCCACACTTAACAGAGTCTCATATTACTTGTTTTATTGATCTTTCCTATCCTTACCAGGGAGAGAAACACAGTATGTTTTCTAATAAGTGAAGAGTAAATGTAAAACCAAATGATAACCAGGCTACAATCCAGAGCCCTAGAAAAACTACATAATAAGGAGGACTCTCAAAGTGATGCAGGAATAGCCCTGGGATAAAAAAAAAATAGATGAGATTTTCTGGGTATATGGGGGTGGATGGGAGAGCAGGGGGAATTGGGAATGAAACAGGTGAAATTAGGATGGTTGAGTAGGGACAAAGAAAGAGAACAATGAAAGAGATATCTTAATACAGGGATCCATGTAGTAAGGGTTGATGGCCCAGCCTAGCCCTGAAATCCAGAACAGGAATCCCAACTAATCACACAAAGTCTTATATTAATTACATGCTGATTGGCCTACGACTTAGGCATATTATTTGCTAACTCTAACTTTTAAAGAACCCATGATTAGCCAAGAGGTTTAGTACCTTTTCTCAAAGCAGCATTTTTGTCTTCTTTCCTTTGCATCTGCCTAGTATCTCTATTCTGGTTTTTCACTTCCCAGAGGTTTCTACCTCTGGTAGTTCCACCTATACTTCCTGTGTGCCTTCTGGTCAATCAGCATCTTCTTAAATTAGTAGGAGGAACAAATATTTACAAAGTACAAGAGCAGAGTCCCACAGCATCCCCCCCCTTTTTTTTCTTGTTAAAACAAAAGCCTCAAATCTAAGTTCCCTTGTATAGTTTCCTTTTCTCTTACCATTATCTATAAGAACTTGTAATCAACACTGTAAACAGAGACAAATATTCATAATTCACTTTTAGGGAATGTTGGTATACTTCTCTAGATTACTTCCTGCTGATTGGGGACACTGGTAATCTTGTGGAGACCCAAAGAAAAATATGATTATGATCAAATCCAGAATGGAGTAGGCAATTAAGCTGGATCATCTCAGCCAGCAGCGTTGAGCAGTTCTGGATGGAAACTCAGAGGAAATTGGAACAGTTGTGCTCTGAAACTTTAGATCATTTTGGTTGTCCATTCATCCTGACAGGTCAAAAACTTATTAGTACATACGGACTTCTATTGTGGGGCATATACACCCACATAAAGCCCAAGAAAGCATAAAATGGGTTCTAGAACACTGAAATAGTACAAAAAACCAGCTTTTTATTTGTGTCTCTTAAGTGGTTTTTGGTACAGAGTGGTGGGCACTCCAAAGGCATTAGCTCAACTATATTCATAGCAGTGTTATTTGTAATAGCGAGAGGAGAGCCTTTTCTTGTTCTTGACTTTAGAGGTATTGCTTTGAGTTTTTCTTCAATTTCAGTTTGATGTTGGCTGTCAGATTGCTATATATCACCTTTATTATATTTATGTATTTTTTCTGTATTCCTGATCTCTCCGGTACTTTTATTGTGAAGGAGTATTGAATTTTGCCAAGGGCTTTTTATGCATTTAATGAGATAATCATGTTTATTTTCAGTTTGTTTATATAATGAATGATATTCACAGTTTTTAATATGTTGAACTACTTTATCTTGTTGGATATTTTTTTTGATATATTGTTAGATTCAGTTTGCCAGAATTTTATTGAAAATTTTTGCATTGATGTTTATGAGGGAGATAAATTGAATTAGTCTGTAATTCTTTGTTTGATGCTTCTTTGAATGGTTTGGGTATCAGGGTGATTGTGGCTTCTTAAAAAGAGTTTGGCAATCTTCCTTCAGTTTCCCCTGTATGGAACAGTTTGAGGAATATTGGCATTACTTCCAATTAATCATAGGTTTGGCCTTTTTATGGTATTCCAGATTTCTTGTACATTTTATGTTATGACTTTTTGGTTTCAACGTTTTCTTTAACTGATATATCTATTTCCACTATTGAACCTTCTACTACCAAGATTCTCTCTTCCATCTCTTGGGTTCTGTTGGTTATGCTTGAATCTAGAGTTTTAGTTCTTTTCCTTGGGTTTTCTATTCCCGGCTTTGTCTCAGTTTGTACCTTCTTTATCATTTCTATTTTGATTTTTATTCCTAGAATGTTTCTTTCACCTGTTTTCTTTTTCTTTGTTTTCTTTATATCTTTCATGGATTTGTTTATCTCTTCCAATTTTTTGTTTATATTTTCTTAAGAGTTTCTTATATCCCTTTTAAGGCTTCTATTAGCTTCATAAAGCTGTTTTTAAGCTCTTTTCCTTCTATTTTCTCTTTATTGTTATATTCAGGCCTTCATGCTGCAGAATTCTCTGTTTCTTGTAGTAATGTCTTGTTAATTTTTGTGTTGTTGTATGTATTCTTCTATTGGCATCTGCTCATCACTTGTTTAGTTCCCTTTTGGTCAGCTCTCAGTTGCTCTTAGTCAGTTGTGGGCCTGGTGTCTGCGTATCTCCAAAAATTGCAGGGGCTGTCTTATTTGGCTCTTAGTTGGTTGTAAGCCAAGGAACTGTTTATCTTCCATTGTTTCAGGGGTTGTCCTTAGTTGGCTCTTATTCAGCTCTTAGTCATCTGTGTGTCCAGAGGCTAGGCTGGTTGTCACTGTGTGATGATACCTATTGTGGTTTGGGCAGGGAGTGGCCAGTGGGACGTTTCTTTGTCTATGTTTTGCTAGAACTTGGCTTTGAGGGTGTTTTTCCAGTTTTCTTTGCTTTAGGGTGTTGCTGGGTGTGGTTGGGGTGTGTGTGTGTGCATCTCGGAGAGTAGTAAGGTCTCTGCTTGGCCTGAGGGACAGGCTGGCACTCACCTCTTAGTCAGATGTGTGTCCAGAGGTTTGGCTGGTCCAGTCTTTCCTTTAATCTTATGTGCAACTATTCAGTATAAATGATGTAATCATTTCTTAGTTAAAGGCTCCTGCAGCCAAACTGATTCACTCTCAGATCATGTTGGTCTCATCTGTTTCACCTCTTGCCAATCCCAAACATCCTTTTTTGTGGCCTATCCCCACCAGTCATAGCAGATCTCTATCAATAGACATTTTTAGAATATTAATCCTAGTAATCTATGAGCATAAAAGGTACATCCATCCCCTGATGTCTTTTGTAATTTCTTCCTTCAATGTCTAAATTAAAAAAACAAAACCTCTTACTTTTTGAGATTATGATATAATCACCTAAATTCTCCCTTCTCGTTTTTTTCCCAAACCCTCCCATTTACTCTATCTTGTTCACTTTCAAATTCATGTGATCTAATAACAAATTGATGTAATTTTCCTTGGGAAAAACTATGTTTCCCAATCTCGATATTGTTTAGATTCTTGTAGCACTTAGTGTAGAGCTGAGATTTCATAGTCTCTATTCAACTTGGCAAACACATACACACACACACACACACACACACACACACACACACATATAGATATGTTGTTGTTGGTGTAGTACCTCTTCAGCTAGTGTTTACACAGATAAGTTGATGAGACAACATGTGATGTGGGATATCCTTCTGTATGCTATGAATATACTTTGTTACCATTTCTTAATAAAGAGACTGTTTGGGCCTATGGCAAGGAATCTTGGAGGCAGGTGAAAACTCCAAGCATAGATAAAGGAGAAGATCAGAGTCAAAGAGACATGACCTGGCCACCAAAAAAGCAAGATGTGAAAGTACCTGTAAGCCAATAGACAAATGGCAGGAAATAGAATTATAACAATGGGTTTAGTTACGTTGTAAGAGCTAGTTGGTAATGAGCCTGAGCCATATGCCAAACAGTTTGCAATTAATATAAGCCACTATATGCTTATGTGGGAATAAATGGCTTTAGTACTAACTGGGTAGAAAAGAGAAGCTTCAAACTACAACAACAGGTGTAGTTTCTGCTATTACTAGGATACACATGGTTTCACGGCAAACAACTTGTTTTTGGCTCTTCCAATGTTCCTCTCCCCTTTCCTGTAATGCTCCATGGGTCTTAGATGTAAGAGTAGCTTAAGAATGTATTGTTTGAACTGAGTCTACAACTCTGGATTTTCTGTGGCTTTTATTTTCTGCAATGGTCTTTGTCTGTTACAAACAAGTGTTTTTGGTGAAGGATGAAGAATATAGGTATTAGGATAAAAAAGGACAATTATTTTTTGTGCTGATTTAATAACATGGAATGTATAGATTTTCCTCAGTTTTATAGTTTATAGCCCTATGCTGTTTGCTAGGTTTCTAATACCAAATATCATTTTACTTTCTCTGAGCTGGTCTTATGTTCACTTGATGGTTCCATGCTACTATTACTCCCTTCGAGTTCTCATGCCATACTGCTCATTGCTGGGGTTCATATGGTTCATGATAGGCAGTACTATTGGTTGCTCCCCTCCTTTGGAAGCTTTCATGTACCTTCTGGTAACATGAAACCTAGTTCTCAGAGAAGACTTTCAGAACATTTAGAGAAGAACCTTCAGTTCCAATTCAAGGACTTCTGTGCCCTGTGCCTGAAGTGCATTATGTATTCAGTAATTGTCCCCCTCTGAGGGACAACCAAGGGCAATAGCCTATATTGTAAGAATCTCTTAGAGAACATTGACTCGTAAGAGGACTCCTTTTGAAATTTTTGTTAAATGGTCTTGGGTTGGATGGAACATTTTTATTTCAGAAGTAAATATTTTATTTAACATATGTATTCATATTTAGATACAGGTAATTATGTATTATAGTTCTTAAAGTAGATTGTTAATAATAAGATATAATGCCATAAAACATTTTTAAGTAGCCTTAATATTATATTATCAACATCCTCCCACTGAACTTATCTCTCTTTCCCTATCCTTAATGAGATTTCTCAATTTTGAATTTCTCTAGTCAGATTACATGTTGCCTACTTGTCGTTTCTTTACCCACCCAAGACAATAGTCTCTTTATAATTCCTTTACTTTGAGGTTACTCCAGGATATGTTCTCATATCTGAAAATTTGGAGTGAGGAATCTCAGATGAGAAAGAGATGTGATATTTGAGTTTATTGGTCTGGTTGTCTGGGTTACTTTACTTGATATATTTTCCTGTTCTATTCACTTACCTACAGAGGTCATGATTTCATTTTTTTGTTTACAGATGAATAAGATCTGATACTGTATATGTACTATGTTTTCATTATCTATTAGTATTATGTAAGACATTTAGGCTCTTTCTGTTTCCTAGCTGTTATTAATGGAACAGAAATGATAGTGACTGAGTACATATCTTCTTGGTGAAAGCAGATAAATTTTATCAATTTTTTAAAAATCTTTACACTGATTTACAAAGTGGCTAGACCAACTTAAAATACCACCAACCATACATAAGGATTATGTTTTTCCTTGCATCTTCTTTAGCATTAGTTTTTTTTTTTTTTTTTTTTTTTTTTTTTGATCTAACTAACTGACTATTCTCACTAACATGAGGTAAATGTTAAGGTTGTTTGAATTGCTATTTTCCTGTTGTTGTAGGTTAAAAAAAAATGTGGATAGATATTTCCCTTTTTTCTTTAAGACAAAACTCTGTTTTTATCTTAAGTCTAACGTTTTGTTTCTTATTAATTTTATGCTGCATTTTATAAATTATTAATTTTTTGTCAAATATGGAACTATAAATTCTATCTCATTCTGTTATCTCCTACTTTGCCCAGTTGATGGAATTCTGCCATAGTGCCAAACATTGTCTTGATTATCTTTTCACTGAAGAAGAGAGGAAAAATATAATATTAGTGTAATGGAGATAGGGAGCATCTTAAAGAACTTTATAAAGTGGAAAGAATATAATAAAAACAATGAGTAAAAAATTTAAAAATATAATAAAAAATTGTAAGTTATAAAAGTTTAGAAAATGTATATAAAGAAAACTATTATATAAGTACAAATTGTAGGCAATTATTTCTTTTACTTCAGCTGTTTTGTTTTGTGTATAAATTTGTTACAGTTTTGAATACTAGAGTAATAAAACATACTTACTTTATTTAATGTATGTAACAAAAGCCTTTGGGGATTCGGCCCAAAGATAAATATCTTTCTACTAGATGGAGAAACTACTGATCTGAAATATACATGAATATACTAACACTATTCTCTTTAGTTGATCATCTTTACTGGTGAGACACCTATTGGCATAAAATCTACTACAGTCAAGGCATAAGCTTATATTTTGGAGCAGAGAGTAATTTTTTGACAAGTAATGCAAGACTTGAATTTTTTAAGGTCATAGAAAGGTGTAATAAGGTTCACATATGGGCATTATCTGCCAGTTTTCTTTATGGCACGCGGTGAGATTGGCTAGTAAAAGTTTTTTTCTGATGGGAGTCAACTAAAGATTAAAATCAGCAAAGCAATCTAGAAGGAAAAATCATGTGCCTTGACTACATTCCTAAATGTGTCTCAGTATAAGGTTAAAAGTTTACTGATTGGCAAAACCCTGAACAAAATAAAAATCTCTGTGCTGTTTTCATCAGGTTCTCCTTGCTGCTGATTTTGGACAAGAAATGAATCCTGTTACCTTCTAGCTATTCTGGTCCTCTAGAGAAAGTGTTTGCTTTTGCATCTGCAACTAGGAGTTGGTTGATTACCATTTCTTATATCACAAACATTAAATTCTTAAGCAAAATATTGTGCTAATAAAACCAGGTGTACGTAAGTAAAGGAATTTAGGGATTTAAGATTAGTGGTGTTAGCTTCAGATAGTTCTCTTATCTGTATATGAGGTGAGCTTAGGGTTTAGCAGTGTTTTATCTCTCTGTAGATGTCTTTGGATGTCGTAAAAATGTGTTACATAAAATACTTGGTCTGAAAGCTGACTGTGTTCAGGTGTCTATTAATAAAGATAATTTCAGGGTGGCAAATACTGAGTCTGTTCTGGGCAAAGGAATAAAAACCTGATTTGTGAGAAAAAGATCTTGTTTGTGTGAGTGTTTTCACACAAATCTAGGAAAAGTTATTTATATGATTCAGATGTATGAGGGAAAATGTACCCAACAAATGATCAATTACACTGCTAAAACTTCTTGGAAAAGAAATCTCAAGCAAATAACAAATGGAAAAGGTACAATTATTCACAAGATATTCTCTGCAGGGAACAGATAACACAATCAAAAGCAATTAATACCAAACCTGTTAATTTTGGTTAACTTCCCCTTGGCCCTTTGGTCCTGATGGGTCAGCATTGTTGGTTCCAACTAATTTCCTACTTTAATATTTCTGTGGCTTACAGCATAGATGTTTGTAGTTAACATATTCTTAAGAACTTTACTTAAGAAGTCTTTACCTTTTTCTGCATGGCCTATCTTAGCACCTCATAATAGAAATAATGCTTCTTCATGTTACTACATCTTTCTTTATGTTTGTAGAGGATGATAGAAACACATGCCAACAAATAATCATTAAATGACAAATTTCATGATTTCAATTTCCGTATTCAGTAAATAAATATTTTGTAATTTTGTTTAGACATTACCATTTAATAAAAACATTATCATTTAAAAACAATTAAATATCCTTACATGCAATTATGTTTATAATATTTTATTAATCATTAGACATGAATCTTACTGATGAAGAATATATATATAATATTTAAAGCCGTAGACCCAGTCTTGAAGATGGTGAGGAAAGGTGATCTGCCTGGAGGGGATGATGAATTAAGCCACCTTGGGAAATTGGCCCCTTGCTGGGGAGAAGATAAGGATATGGGGAGAAGAGAGAGTGACAGGGAGGGGCGGAAGGGGGAAAGGAGTTTAAACAAGGGGATACATGGATAAAAAATGAGACTTTATTCAAAAAGAAAGAAAGAAGGAAATGCAATATATATCATGTCTATTTTAGGATTACTTACATATTGCAAAAGCACAATTATACTCTACAAAATGATGTATATACCAATTGAAAGTATCAGTCAGCACAAAATTAATCTACTCAGTAAGTATTATTAAAAATTTAATTTTCATATTTCTACTTATTTGGTTTATATGAACAAAAATACATTTTATAGAAATTTTACATTTAAATATAAAATGAGATTAAACATTAAGAAAATGAAAGTCAAACAATTTTATGGCTTCTGCTGAAAATTATATTTTGTTAAAAGACATATAGAAGATAAAATTTATTCTGAGAAACTGGGTATATATATATATGTGTGTGTGTGTGTGTGTGTAGTAAAACAAAAGCTTATAATATTATTCTAAATTCAAATTTAAATAATATTAGAATTTTTTGGAAGTGTAATAAAAACAGAAATTTTTGTTAATGTGGAGTTCAATTTCTTTTAACCTTTTTGGAGTGCAATTAGACATTATCCAATTTAATGACTCACACATGTATGCCTAGAGATAATAAGTCTACTTACAAAACAACACTTTAAAGAATCCTTAACATTCAGCTCTACAGAGTTACAGAAAATGGGAAGAATGTTACACATATATATATTTATATACATATATGTGGTAGAAAATGAGTATGGGAAACATGAATCATGAGATGAACTAGTAAAGAGAATTTGTGTTCAGTTCTTCGTTTTTGTTTTTAGTTAAAGAAATTCTTGGGTTTCAGGACCAGGTACTGTTTGCAGAGCATGTCCCAGCACACTCTGTAGCAGGCTGAGATAAACTCTGCCTGTCACAGTCCCCCCAGCTGCTGCTGAGGGAATTTGCATGGCTACCCACCTCCAACTGAGCGAACAAATAAGGACTGGGGACCCTGAAGGACAGACTCAGACCCTGTCCAGAAGTGAGGAGGGGTCAGCAGGCCCAAACACCTGTATCCCTGCCAGGGAGAATTGATCTCCCATCGGTTCCCAGGACTGGGTGCTGTCTGCAGAGCGTGTCCTAGTGCACTCTGTAGCAGGTAGAGATAAACTCTGCCTGCCACGGTGCACCCAGCTGCTGCTGAGGGAGTTTGCACAGCCACCACCCTTTCTCCAACAGAGAAAGATTGAAGACTTGAAATTCAGGCCACTGAATAGTGCAGAAGTAGTGATTGAGCAGAACTTTTCCTCAGAGGTGACAGGAGGCACACGAGCCCGAGTGCCACAACTGAGCAGGAGCCACCTAATCGTGAACCACTAAAGCCATGGGCAGACACCAGTGCAAAAACTTACATAATAATACAAAGAACAACAAGGTAACTCCAGAGGAAAGTGGTGATCCTACAAATACAAGATCTGAACTGAGCAATGAAGAGGAAACAGAAGGAAGCAGCACCAAAAATTCCTTTATGATAATCATCGAAGCTCTCAAAGAAGATATGAAAAATAGCCTTAAAGAAATAGAAGAAAATACAAACAATAAAATGGAAGAGATGAACAAATGTATGAAAGAAACATGCCAGGAACTAAAAGCTGAAATAGAAGCAATAAAAAAGACATGAGGCAAAGATGGAAATAGAAAATCTGAAGTAAAAAGCTGGAATCACAGATACAAGCATAACAAACAGAGTTCAGAGATGGAAGATAGAATCTCTGAGGTGGGCAGAGCGAGTCCCAGCACACTCGGTAGCAGGCACAGATAAAGTCTGCCTGTCACATTCCCCCAGGCTGCTGCTGGGGGAATTTGCATGGCTACCTACCTCTACCTCCAACTGAACAAACAGATAACTACAGGGGTCCCTGAAGGACAGACTCAGACCCTGCCCAGAGGTGAGATGGTGTCACCAGGCCTTAGCACCTATATCCCAGCCAGGGAGGGAGAGTTAAGCTCCCATCATTTTCAGTTCCACTTCCATGACCAGGTGCTGTCTGCAGAGCAAGTCCCAGAGCACTCTATAGCAGGCACAGATTAAGTCTGCCTGTCACGTTCCCCCCAGCTGCTGCTGAGGCAATTTGCAGGGCTACCCACCTCCACCTCCAACTGAGCAAACAGATAACAACTAGGGTCCATGAAGGACAGACTCAGACCCTGCCCAGAGGTGACAGAAGGAACACAAGCCTGACTGTCACAACTGTCCAGGAGCCACCTAATCATGAACCACTGAAGCCATGGGCAAACGTCACGGCAAAAACTTACATAATAATACAAAGAACAACAAGGTAACTCCAGAAGAAAGTGGCAATCCTACAAATACAAGACATGAACTGAGCAATGAAGAAGAAACAGAAGGAAGCAACACCAAAAATTCCTTTTTGATGATCATCGAAGCTCTCAAAGAAGATATGAAAAATAGCCTTCTGAATTTTTTTTCCATCCCTGTATATCCTTATTCAAGGTATCTTCCCCCTCCCAACACATCTGGTCATTTTTTCCTCTGCAACTCCCCATCCCCTCCCTGGGCAGGGAGCAGACAGGTGTAGCAATATTATTTGTATTTCTTCCCTTGATAAGCCATGCTTATCATTCTTATCCTCTGTATAGTTATTGTTAACTCTTCCACATTTTAAATTCTTTTTACTGTGTTTTTTTTTGATAAATACAAAATAAAGAAGGAAAAAAAAAAAAAGACCTAGAGTCAGAACCAACTTCAAAATATTGAGTGATTGGAAATAGGCATCCTTTTACAGATCTATGTTACTCCTAGTCATAATTACAATGGTGCCATCAGAATATAAAATAAAAAAATTTCCAGCACAAATAGGAGGACTTGAACACTCTCTCCAAATTAAAGTTTGTTTAAACCAAATTAAAGTTTGTTTAAAACTTTTTTTTAAAAAAAATAAAAGAAAAAGAGGAACTATCTGGCAGTGGAGAAATACCTTACTTTATATTCCTGCAGAAAAAAAGGAAAGAATTGAGAGTGTAGTGTTTCCAATCTAATCTGCTATATGCCACAGGTACCTGGAGCCCAGAACACTGTGCCCATTCTTGAGTGTAGAGGTATCAGATGGGCTTTAATGAGGAAAAGTCATCTGCTGTGGCCCAGAGGTGGTGGTCCACTTGAGTGGTCTTTCCAATGGAACTGGAAATCTTGTTGATGTAGAGGCCCATGTGGATAGTTTTCAGGTTAAATAGAAACAGTAAAACACTGTGGGAAACCCAATAGGAAAGTGCATTATTATGTCAGTGTTGGCCGACTTATGCTATGTTGTCATATTGAAGAATTGAAGAAGGACAGAGTGGGGAAGAGGAAAATAATTACAAGTATGGATTGTGATCCCCATGACAGGCCATACCCTCTCTGTGGAGTGGATGGGGGAGGGGAAGAGAAGCTGGGGGTAAATGGCTGCAAGGGAGGGAGGAGGAACTGTGGTTAGCATGTAAAAGGCAAAGAAACTTGTAAATATAAAACAAAATAAAATATGGATTGTAATTTTAATGTAAAAAAAAAGAAAAATAGCCTTAAAGAAATAGAAGAAAATACAAACAAAAAATTGGAAGAGATGAACAAATCTATGAAAGAAACATGCCACGAACTAAAGCTGAAATAGAAGCAATAAAAAAGGCACAAAATGAGGCAAACATGGAAAAAGAAAATCAGAGGAAAAAAAGCTGGAACCACAGATACAAGCATAACAAACAGAGTTCAAGAGATGGAAGACAGAATCTCTGAAGTGGAAGACTCAGTAGCTCAAATAGGTATATCAGTCAAAGAAAATAATAAAACTAAAAAAGCCATAACTCAAAATGTTCAGGAAATCTGGGACACCATGAAAAGATGTAATTTGAGAATAATAGGAATAGAAGGAGAAGAATACAAGCTCAAAGGCACAGAAAATGCTTTCAATAAAATCCTAGAAGAAAACTTGCCTAACCTGAAAAAGGAAATGCCTATAAAGATACAAGAAGCTTACACAACTCCAAATAGATATGACCCCCCAAAAAAGTCAGCACGTGACATTATAATCAAGGCACAAAACATACAGAACAAAAAAAAATTTAAGAGCTGTAAAAGAAAAGGGCCAACTCATATATAAAGTCAGACACATCAGAATAACACCTGACTATTCAATGGAAACGATGAAAGCTAGAAGGGCTTGGTCAGAAGTTATACAGACGCTAAAAGAGCATGACTGTCAAACTAGAATACTACACCCTGCAAAATTATCAATCACCATAGATGGAGTAAACAAGGTATTTCATGACAAAGTCAGACTGAAAGAATATCTATCTACCAATCCAGCAACCGAGAGTATTAAAGGGAAAACTCCAACCTAAGGACCCCAGATACACCAACAAAATAACAAACAATCAATAATTCCACAGAAGAATACCACAGAGAAAGGAAATACAAACAAGTTACCACCAAAAATGGCAGGAAATATGAATCACTGGTCACTAATTTCCCTTAATATCAATGGTCTCAATTCTCCTATAAAATGTCACGAATTAACAAGATGAATACAACAACAGAAGCCATCCTTCTGTTGCCAGCAAAAAACACACCTCAACCACAAAGACAGACACAGGCTTAGAATAAAGGGTTGGGAAAAGATTTTCCAAAAAAATGATCCTAAGATACAAGCGGGAGGTTGCAATCCTAATATCTAACAAAGTAGACCTTAAGCTAAAAGCAATTAAAAGGGACCAAGATGGTCACAACTTATACATCACAGGAAAAATTGGTAAAGAGGAGATTTCAATCTTGAATACTTATGCCCCTAACATAAGTGCAGCTAATTATATAAAATAAACAATGTGAAAGTTCGAATCCCACATCAATTCTTACACCCTAATAGTGGGAGACTTCAATACCCCACTTCCAACCCTGGATAGATCAACCAGACAGAGTCTCAACAGAGAAATAAGGAGTCTAAAAAGGTTATGATGCAAATGGATTTAAGAGATATCTACAGAGGCTTCCACCCAAATGCAAAGGAATGAATATACATATTTCTCAACTCCTCATGGAACTTTCTCCAAATTGAAAACATAATTGGTCATAAAGCAAATATCAACAGATACAAAAAAATGGAAATAATCTCTTGTAACATATCGGACCCCCAGGGCATAAAGTTAGAGTTCAACAACATCAAAACCCAAAGAAAGCCGACCAACTCATGGAAACTAAACATCACTCAGCTGAACCATCTCTGGGTCAAGGAAGAAATTAAGAAAGAAATCAAAGTCTTCCTAGAATTTAATGAAAATGAATCCACAATGTATCCAAACATTTGGGACACAATGAAAGCAGTCTTAAGAAGAAAATTCATAGTGCTAGATGCCTATATGGAAAAACCTAGAGAAATCCCACACTAGAGACCTAACAGCTCAGCTGAAAGCCTTAGAACAATTAGAAGCGAACTCACCTAAAAGGAGTAGATGGCAGAAAATAATCAAACTTAGAGCTGAAATCAATACAATTGAAACAAAAAGAACAATACAAAGACTGAATGAATCTAAGAGATGGTTCTTCGAGAAAGTCAACAAGATAGATAAGTCCTTAGCCAAACTAATCAAAAAACAGAGAGAGAGAGTGTTCAAATCAACAAAATCAGAAATGAAAAGAGGGTCATGACAACAGATCCGGAGGAAATACAGAGATTTATCAGATCATATTTTGAAAATCTGTATTCCATAAAAATGGAAAACCTAGAAGAAATGGACAGCTTTCTGGAAAGGTACCATCTACAAAAATTAAATGAAGATCAGATTAATTATCTAAAAAGGCCTATAACCCTTAAGAAAATTGAAGCTGTCATTAAAAACCTTCCAAAAAATAAAAGCCCTGGTCCAGATGGTTCCCGTGCCGAATTCTACCAGACATTCAAAGAATAATTACTACTGTTACTCCTCAAACTATTTCACACAGTAGAAACTGAAGGAATATTGCCAAATTCCTTTTATGAGGCCACAATTAGCCTATTACCCAAGCCACACAAAGACACAACAAAGAAGAATTACAGACCAATTTCCCTCATGAATATTGATGTGAAAATGCTCAACAAAATTTTGGCAAACCATATACAACAATGTAAAAAGACATCATCCACCATGACCAAGTAGACTTCATCCCAGAAATGCAGGGTTGGTTTAACATAAGAAAAACTATAAATGTTATCCATCATATAAACACACTAAAGTAACAAAACCACATGATCATATCCTTAGATGTGGAAAAAACCTTTGACAAAATCCAACACTCCTTTGTGATTAAAGCCCTGGAGAGATCAGGAATACAGGGAGAATACCTAAATATAATAAAGGCAATTTACAAGAAGCCTACAGCCAGTATCAAACTTAATGGAGAAAAACTCAAAGCAATCCCACTAAAATCAGGATCTAGACAAGGATGTCCTCTCTCCCCTTATCTATTCAATATAGTTCTTGAAGTTTTAGCTAAAGCAATAAGAGAATGAAAAGAGACTAAGGGGATACAAATTGGAAAAGAAGAAGTGAAACTATCTCTATTTGCAGATGATATGATTGTATATATAAGTGACCCACAAAATTCTTCCAAGAAACTGCTACAGCTGACAAACACCTTCAGAAATATAGCAGGATACAAGATTAACTCAAAGAAATCAGTAGCCCTTCTATACACTAAAGATAGAAGAGCTGAAAAAGAAATAAGGGAAACATTACCCTTCATAATAGCTGCAAATAGTATTAAATACCTTGGAGTAATATAACCAAAGAGGTAACAGACCTATTTGACAAAAATTTTAAATCACTGAAGAAAGAAATTGAAGAGGATATCAGAAAATGGAAAGCTCTCCCATGTTCCTGGATTGGTAGGATCAACATAGAAAAAATGGCAATTCTACCAAAGGCAATCTACAGATTCAATGCACTGCCCATCAAAATCACAACAAAATATGTTTTGGACCTTGAAAAAACAATAATCAATTTCATTTGGAATAACAGGAAAGGCAGGATTGCCAAAACAATTTTACTCAAGAAAAGAACCTCAGGAGGTAGCACCATCCCTGACTTCAAGTTATACTATAGAGCTACAGTAATAAAAACAGCCTGGTAATGGCATAAAAACAGACTTGTGGATCAATGGAATAGAATTGAGGATCCAGTCATTAACTCAAAAACCTATGAACACCTGATCTTTGACAAAGAGGCCCAAAACATTCAATGGAAAAAAGATAGTGTATTTAACAAATGGTGTTGGCATAGCTGGAGGGAAGTGTGTAAAAAACTGCAAATAGTTCTGAGCTTGTCACCCTGCACAAAACTCAAATCCAAGTGGACTAAAGACCTCAACATAAACCCAGCCATGTTGAACTTGATAGAAAAGAAAGTGGGAAATACACTTCTACAAATTGGCACAGGCAACCACTTCCTAAATATAACACCAGTGGCACAGTCACTAAGAGCAACAATCAATAAGTGGGATCAACTTTAGCTAGGAAGCTTCTGCAAAGCCAAGGACTCTGTCAATAGGACAAGATGACAGTCTATAGAATGGGAAAACATTTTCACCTACCCTACAAGTGAAAGAGGCTTGATGTCTAAGATATATAAAGAGCTCAAGAAACTATAGCCCCAAACCTTGAATAACCCAATCAAAAAATGGGATACAGATCTTAAAAGGGAATTTTCAGCAGAGGAACTACAAATGGCTGAAACACACTTGAAAAAGTGCTCATCATCTTTAGCCATCAGAGAAATGCAAATCAAAACAACTTTTAGTTACCACCTAACACCTGTTAGATTGGCTAAGATAAAAGGCACAGATGACAGCCAATGTTGGAGAGGATGCAGAGCAAGGGGAACACTCCTCCATTATTGGTGGGAGTGTAAGCTTGTTCAGCCACTTTGGAATGCAATATGGCGTTTTCTCAGAAAATTGAGACTCAATCTCCCCAAGGACCCAGCAATACCACTTCTGTGTGTATACCCTGTAGCGAGAAATCCGAAGCTAAGCAGATAAACTGAGCTGGATTGCTGAGCAGGTTGGAGCATGGTGGACGTGGGAGAAAAGATGAAAGAAGGATATGCCAGAAGACGGAAGTGAATGAGCATCGCTGGACGAGTGTCGTGGGGTAGGTAGGACCGGGCAGCTGGGACTGCTCCTGCCCTCTGCGGCGAGGATCATTCCTGTTCTCCATGGATCATTCGTACTCTCCATGGATTGTTTTGCTCTCTGCTGTTGGGATCACTCCTGCTCTCTGCTTCTCCATCCTTCTCCTACCTTTTCTCCTCCTCCCCTGGAACAATCCCTATTCTGTAAGTAACTTTTAAATAATAAAACTTATTTTACATATATTTTATGGTGGGTTAGTACCACGATAATTGGTGGCCCGATGTGGTGCTGACTCCACGGAACCGGGCTCGGTTCCTCAGCCTCGGAGTGAGTGGCTATTTTGTTTTTGGGACTTGCTCCCAGCCACCCATGGATCTGGGCTCAGAAACAAAGGCTGCATGAGGAATCCCTTTGGGCACCTTTACTTCTGCTGCTGATTGCAATTGTGACATCTGCAGGCCGTAAGTCCTCTTTACATCTGAGTAAGGTAATTTTTTTTTTCTTTCAAAATGTCTGACCAAATAAATGTTCAGAATTTTACCCATTTTTTCACAATGGTGATAGAGGATTACTTTCAGGATTATGCATTTGGAGGCTCTCTCAACCCAGGAGGTGTTTTGCTTTGTTGTGTGATAATATACTTTATACCTACCTATTTTAAAGGATCCCAGCATAGAGATAAACACATTCCCCGTAGGGGGTATGAGGCTAAGATGTGTGACATGGATGAACATATTAAGACAATTAAGAAGCTCATTGCCTCCATAGAAGAGAGGTCTACATTGATTAGAAAGGAATATAGAGCTTATATTGATGAAAACTTTAGGAAACTGGATCAGAAAATACTAGAACATGTAGATGTGAGGAATGAGAGAATTTTTCACTCTATAAAATTGTTGGAGAGGTCATTTATAGAGGACTTTAAAACACTGGAAAAGACCATTACTGCTAGGTTACAAGATCATGAGGGTCTTATGGAGATTTTAGAAAAGGATTTTGAGGCAACATCTGCTCAAGACAACCCAGAGCCCCCTCTTAAAAGATGCTGCAGTAGGGAAGGTGCCCCACCTAGAGTGGTTACAATGAGGGGGCTACCCCCTACTACTTCAACTATATTCTCAGTTGTGGCAGAGACCAAAAAATCACAATCACCTGGAAGGGCTTCAGACAATGTGGGATATACTTGTGAACCTCTCCACATGAAGTATCTAAAAACAATAAAGGAAGTCACAGTGACATATGGTGTAGAATCATCTTTTGTGAAGCAATACATAAATTAATGGTGAGCACAGTATAGGGTAATTCCTGATGACTGGAAGAATTTGGCAACCACAGTGCTGAATGATAGCCAAAGCTTGCAGTCGAGGAATTGGTTTAGGGAAGAGGCTAAAGCCTTGGAATCTCCAGATCAAACTGGGAATGTTACCATCTCCAAGGACCAAATCCTTGGGAAAGGCCAGTTTGCTGTTGTATCAATTCAGGCTACTTATGAGGACCATGCTCTGTTGCTGTGCCATACTGCTGCCTTAAATGCTTGGGAAAGGGTTTTAGACCAAGGACAGAGAATTGAGTCATATAGTTAGATTAAACAAGGTCTGAAGGAGCCTTATACAGACTTTTTATAGTGGTTGACTCAGGCTGTTAATAGAGCAGTGTCAGACTCAGAAGTTCAGAAACAATTGATACTCTCTTTGGCCTTCGATAATGCTAATATGACATGTAAGAAATTGATCATGTCATTAAAGATCAAAGGTGCACCCATAGACGTATAGTTTCAACTTGCAATTAATGTTGAATATCTACATTCTGATGAAGAGAATTGGGTAGGACAAGCCATTGCTAATGTTAAGGTGAGAAATCAAAGCATTATTTGTTTCAATTGTGGTAAGCCAGGCCATATAAAGAGGAACTGTAGGCAAGGCATATATGGGAATTATCCCAATCCCAGGAGTGACTTAAACAGAAGGCCACTACCTCCTGGACTGTGTAGGAGATGTAACAAAGGCAGACATTGGACAAATGATTGTAGATCTATAACAGACATAGATGGCAAACGTTTAACATCGGAAAATGTAACTCGGGGCTTCCCCCAGGAAGCCCCCAAGAGTCAGACCTCCAAGCCAAAAAAGGTTCACTCATATCCAGTCACAGTAGAAAAGCAGCTTCCTCAGGATGAGTAACAAATCCCAAGCCTGAAACAGTAGACCATGTACCATTGACAATAGATCGCCTTTACAAGAGAAGTTGATGGTATCCAGTAAACCAATAAAATACATATTTTGGCAAATGAGCAAAGACCAAAGTTGACAATAAGAATAGACAATATTTTTATGCAAGGCTTAGTCGACACAGAAGCCGATGTTTCAATCATAACTTCACAGGTGTGGCACCCCACGTGGCCTCTGAAGGAGGTAGACATTCAATTTTTAGGTATTGGGACATTGTCTCAGGTAAAACAGAGTGTGAGATGGCTCGAATGCATAGGTCCAGAAGGACAGAGAGGAAGATTAAAGCCATACATGGTCAACATAGCAGTGAACTTATGGGGTTGTGACCTAGTACAACAATAGAACACTCAAATTAAGATCCCTCCAGGCTTAAATATCAACCAAAGACCCAATCATGGCCTTGAAAGCAATACCTCAGGAGGCTATGTAAAACAGCCGCCGGTTATTCAGTTTGCACAACAACGCAGTCTCAAAGCTGCAGGCACCCCAAAAACACTAACAGCCCTGCCTTTGAAATGGTTGACAGACAAACCTATTTGGGTCTAACAATGGCCTTTGACAGAGGAGAAATTGCTATCCCTAGAATAATTGGTACAGGAGCAGTTACAAGTTCAGCATATTGAAGAATCAACCAGCCCATGGAATTCCCCCATATTTGTGGTCAAGAAGAAATCTGAGAAGTGGAGAATGGTGACAGATTTAAGAGCAATTAATAAGGTGATCCAGCCCATGGGCACCTTACAGTCTGGTATACCTTTGCCTTCTTTGCTACCTAAAGGATGGCCTATCGTAGTTATTGATCTAAAGGACTGTTTATTTACCATACCTCTACAAGAACAACATAAAGAGAAGTTTGCTTTCACTATACCTACTTTCAATAATGCCCACCCAGTAAAAAGGTACCAATGGAAGGTCCTTCCACAAGGGATGTTGAATAGCCTCACCCTATGCCAATATTTTGTCCGACAACCATTAGAAGTGATATGCAAACAATTCCCACAATCTATCATTTACCATTATATGGATGATATATTGTTAGCGGACCAAGACATAAACACCTTAGAAAAACTGTTTGAAGAAATGAAGGTGTTACCTGATTGGGGACTTCACATTGCCCCTGAAAAGATACAAAGAGGGGATTCTATCAATTATTTGGGATATAAAATAGGCTTGCAAACAATTATATCTCAGAAGGTACAACTTTAGAGGGACAGATTAAGGACACATAATGATTTTCAGAAACTATTATGGGATATTGCCCACATATGACCAGTTATTAGTATTAAAAACTATGAACTGGTTCATTTGTTCAAAACCTTAGATGGTGATAAGGATCTGAACAGTCCCAGGGAATTCTCTGCTGAAGCTGAGAAAGAATTAGCATTGGTGGAAAAGAGATTACAAGAAGCACATGTTAACCGTATAGACCCAGATCTCAACTGCATCCTGGTTATTTTGCCTTCTGAATATTCCCCTATAGGAGTCATAATGCAAAGAGAAAATATTATATTAGAATGGATATTTCTGCCACATAGACCAAATAAAAAACTGAAAACATACATTGAAAAGATTTCAGATCTGATCTTCAAAGGAAAATTCAGGCTTCAACAATTGACTGGAAAGGATCCGGCAAAGATTGTTGTACCTTTGACCAATGAGGAAATTGAACGATTATGGGCAGACAATGAACCTTGGCAAAAGGCCTGTAGTGGTTTTCTGGGCAAGATTAATAATAAATATTCCCGAAGCAAAAGGATTCAGTTTACAAAGAAAACTAATTGGACTTTCCCCCATGTGGTACAGGATAAACCTATTTCTGGAGCTCCTATATTTTTTACTGATGCAAATAAAACAGGAAAGGCTGGTTATAAATCAGAAAACTTCAGTAAGTTGACACAGAGTCCTTATGATTCTGTTCAGAAGGCAGAACTGTATGCCATTATTATGGTGTTATTGGATTTTACTGGACCTCTTAACCTGATAACTGCCTCTCATTATGCAGAAGGAGTTGTGTTTCATATTGAAACTGCTGACTTTATCCCTGATGATACAGAATTAACCTTTTTGTTTGTACAGCTACAGGATATCATCAGAAATAGAACACATCCTATGTATATAACACATATCAGGGCTCATTCAGACCTTCCTGGCCCTTTGGCACAGGATAATGATGAGATTGATTGGTTATTGATAGGGAATGTGGTAGAAGCCTCAGAGTTTCACAAGAAGCATCATATCAATAGCAAAGGATTAGAGAAGAGTTTTCCTATCACTTGGCATCAAGCCAAGGAAATTTTGCGAAATTGTGACAAGTGTTCCCTTTACAATCAACCATCCTTACCCACTGGGAGTAATCCTAAGGGTACAAGGAGTAATGAGATTTGGCAGATGGATGTGTTTCACTTCCCGGAATTTGGTAAGATGAAATATGTTCATCATACCATTGACATCTACTCAGGAATGCAGTGGGCTACCGCCCTGAGTTCTGAAAATGCTAATGCAGTACTCACTCATCTTCTGGAAGCCATGGCCATATTGGGAATTCCTGATCAAATTAAGACTGACAATGCTCCAGCATATGTTTCCCAGAAAATGAAGCAGATTTTTGGATATTATGAGATAAAGCACCTTACTGGGATAAAACACAATCCCACTGGACAAGCAGTTGTGGAAAGATCCCATCACACCTTTAAAGAGATGCTTCATAAACAGAAAGGTGGTATGAAAAAACCTAGTGAGAGATTACATAGTGCCTTGTTGACATTAAGCTTTCTTAATGCTGATGAGAAAAGAATTTCAGCTGCAGAGAAACACTGGGTAATAGAAAGGACTTCTGAGTTGAATCAACCTGCTTATTTCAAGGATGTAGTAACTTCAGAATGGAAGCCAGGGCATGTGCTTCGTTGGGGTAGGGGTTTTGCTTTTGTTTCCACAGGAAAAGAGAAAATATGGGTATCAACAAGATTGATAAAGAACAGATTCGAAAAGGAGAACCCTCCTGAGGAGAAGGAGTAATGGCTCGTCTACCAATAAGACAATTGAATATGTGGTAAGGAACATTCATTTAACTAAGATGGGGCAGGGTCTTAATTTTGTTTTTACAGAAGAATAGATACAACCCTCTTCACAAAGCTAAAAGGATGCTGAATGCTCAGACTTATGAAACGTTATAAGGACTACAGGGGATTACAAGGATGCTTGACACTGACAGGCGCTAAGGGTAATTTCTCTATTCTCACAACTGTACATCTATATGTAATGATTATGTATTTATGTATATAAAGGAGGTCCTAGTTTGGTAACAAAAAAGGCTGGCTTTGGGGGTGGAGCAAGTGGCTTTCTCCCTCTCTAAACCCAAGCATATTGGTAAATAAAACTTTAGAGACTCTGTCTCACATCAGAAAAGCCACCTGAGGTGAGACAGAAAAATAGATGAAATATATAAAGACCAATGTTATCTCACTTTTATTTTAAATCTTAAATCCTACTTCTTTCTGCTTTTCTGACTCTCTTAATTTAAAAATCTTGTCTGCACACAATTCTTTCTGATGGTTCAATATCTTCAGTTAATAGAATTCATTGGATTCCCCAGTATAAAAAACAATTTCTCCTACAAGCACTCTCCAAGGCATCCAGAAGGAAGATGGGGTCTCCACCAGAAAAAAAAAAAAGCAGAAAACGAAAGACCTTTGAGACAGAGAAAGAAGGAACCTACTGTATGTCACTCAGTGATCACTTTTGAGGTATAGACCAATCAGGACAGTTGTAAGATAGTTTCATATCATATCTTTAACAAGAATTTCAGATGGACTCACTCAGTATGATGAGAATGGTTATAGACATTTGTGGAATGGTTATATATATGTTTACAGTTACTTCATTAGGACTTAACCATTGTTTAGTTTACAGGACCCCACAGAGATACCGTCGCCCACAGGCCAGCATGAAGCAACTTAATGAAAGAACTACATCCCTTTCCTGATAAGTTGGTCATCCAAGGGAGGGTTATGGTCAATTATCATTTTGATATGATGGTTATAAGTTAATCTTGGGTAGAGGGTAGAATGATATTATAGATGTAGGTTCAAAGAGAGAGAGAGAGAGAGAGAGAGAGAGAGAGAGAGAGAGAAAGAAAGAAAAGGGAATAGATAGGAGATCATTATACTTGCAAACAACTATTAACCAAAGGATGTATGAAAAATTAATCGCCATGGTAAAAATGTTTGTATATTGATACAAATGGGAAATCAATCTATATGTTTGATTGAGATAATATGTATATTGCTACAAAGTTGAATGTATAATTGCCTTAATTTACATGTGTCTACCTCTGTTTAAAATATTTTGCACATTGATGTGTATTAAGTACATTGCCATTTCCATAATGCAATTTCTACCTCTAATTATTTATGCTAGTCATAACATTTGTTGTAACATATACGCAAGTTGTTTTATATAACTCTGTTTAGATATTCTGTATAATAATATATAGTTAGGATATTGGTGTGTTTTGATACGAAATATGTATTTTGGTTAATATTCATAAGATTGTTATACTTGAAATTGTTATGGAGGAGCTATACACTCATTTTGGAATGCCTATTTTTACAATGTTAGCTTCACTTTTTTGGTTGATTGGGATTGCAGATTATGGTTACTCAGATTTGCCACCTAATAGTCAGGGTACTCAGGCTTTTCAGAAACATGTTAGAATATACCAGGTAGATAGGTGTCTTCAACCAATTCATAGACCGAGAGAATATGGCATTTAAGATTTTGTTATCTCGAATTTGGCCTTGAGAGACATGACAACTCCTGGCATCACCGTTCCTTTCTCAAGGTGGTGTTGAGCATCACGGACATCTTGCAAAGAGATTGTCTTGTTTGGTGAACATTGGTCTGAGGGGCAAAGAACGGCACTTGCCCTGACTGACTGTTGTCAGCATGCTCAGTATCTGAAATGGACAAGCAAGATGAAGGATAGAGACTGCCGAAGCCTGCCTAGACAGAATAAGAAGGTCCTACCAAAAAAATACCCTGCTTCTATGGAGACCTGTCAGATACCATAGACCCGTAGCCACAAGGATGGATGCTCCCCTTATACAGAGAAGTGGTGGATGACTGTCCAGGTAGTTAACTGTTGCTGCCTTTTCCTAAATTTTGGAGGTTACTTCATCATGTTTCCAACTTCAGGTATATATTTTCCTTCTCAGGTCTTGAGGGTGTTGAAGACTGGATAGTTGAGGTTGTTATTACTTCACATCTCAGCAAGGACACTCAGGTGTTAGAACTTTATTGTTCGAGATAAACAGTCTTGAAGCAATCCCTGTTCATTTCCTCATATCAACACTTTAGACATTAAATTGCACCTTGTATTTGTTGTTTGTTAGTGGTAGTTTGACATCAATTATGTTACTACCTTTCTTTTCCCCAGACACTGCCTTATGATGATCCCTATAGTATGTAGTTTTATATTTAGTTTAGAACCCTCTTATTTAGACAGAAGGGGGAGATGTAGCAGGAAATCCGAAGCTAAGCAGATAAGCTGCACTGGAGTGACGAGTCAGTCGGATCATGGTTGACTCGGGGGAAATGACAAAAGAATGATGCACCAGAAGACAACAAAGAAGGAGAATTACAGACCAATTTCCCTCATGAATATTGATGTGAAAATTCTCAACAAAATTTTGGCAAACCGTATACAACAATGTATAAAAGATATCATCCAACACGACCAAGTAGGCTTCATCCCAGAAATGCAGGGCTGTTTTAACATATGAAAAACTATAAATGTTATCCATCATATAAACAAACTAAAGGAAAAAAACCACATGATCATGTCCTTAAATGCAGAAAAAGCCTTTGACAAAATCCAACCCTCCTTTATGATTACAGCCCTGGAGAGATCAGGAATACAGGGAGAATACCTAAATATAATAAAGGTGATGTACAAGAAGCCTACAGCCAGTATCAAACTTAATGGAGAAAAACTCAAAGCAATCCCACTAAAATCAGGAACTAGACAAGGATGTCCTCTATCCCTTTATCTATTCAATATAGTTCTTGAAGTTTTAGCTAAAGCAATAAGGGAATGAAAAGAGATTAAAGGGCTACAAATTGGAAAAGAAGAAGTGAAACTATCTCTATTTGCAGATGATATGATTGTATACATAAGTGACCCACAAAATTCTTCCAAGGAACTGCAAAAGCTGATAAACACTATCAGCAATATAGCAGGAAACAAGATTAACATGAAGAAATCAGTAGCCCTTCTATACACTAAAGATAGAAGAGCTGAAAAAGAAATAAGGAAAACATTACCCTTCATAATAGCTGCAAATACTATTTAATATGTTGGAGTAACTATAACCAAAGAAGTAACAGATCTATTTGACAAAAATTTTAAATTACTGAAGAAAGAAATTGAAGAGGATATCAGAAAATGGAAATCTCTCCCATGTTCCTGGATTGGTAGGATCAACATAGTAAAAATGGCAATTCTACCAAAGGCAATCTACAGATTCAATGCACTGTCCATCAAAATCCCAACACAATATTTTTTGGACCTAGAAAGAACAATACTCAATTTCATTTGGAATAACAGGAAATCCAGGATTGCCAAAATAGTTTTACTCAACAAAAGAAGTCAGGAGGTATCAACATCCCTGACTTCAAGTTATACTATAGAGCTACAGTAATAAAAACAGTCTGGTACTGGCATAAAAACAGACTTGTGGATCAATGGAATAGAATTGAGGATCCAGACATTAACCCAAAACCCTATGAACACCTGACCTTTGACAAAGAGGCCCAAAACATTCAATGGAAAAAAGATAGTATATTTGGCAAGTGGTGTTGGCATAGCTGGATGGAAGTGTGTAGAAAAATGCAAATAGATCTGAGCCTGTCACCCTGCATAAAACTCAAATCCGAGTGGATCAAAGACCCCAACTTAAACCCAGCCACTTTGAACTAGATAGAAAAGAAAGTGGGAAATACACTTCTACGAATTGGCACAGGCAACCAATTCCTAAATATAACACCAGTGGCACAGACACTAAGACCAACAATCAATAAGTGGGATCTCCTTAAGCTAGAAGCTTCTGTAAATCCAAGGACACTGTCAATAGGACAAAATGACAGCCTACAGAATGGGAAAAGATTTTCACCAACCCTACAAGTGATAGAAGACTGATCTCTAAGATATATAAAGAGCTCAAGAATCTAGAGCCCAAAACCTTGAATAACCCAATGAAAAAATGGGGTTCAGATCTAAAAAGGGAATTCTCAGCAGAGGAACTATGAATGGCTGAAAGGCACCTGAAAAAGTGCTCTTCAGTTTTAGCCATCAGAGAAATGCAAATCAAAACAACTTTGAGATACCACCTAACACCTGTTAGATTGGCTAAGATAAAAGGCACAGATGACAGCCTATGTTGGAGAGGAAGTGGATCATGGGGAACACTACTCCATTGTGGGTGGGAGTGTAAGCTTGTTCAGCCTCTTTGGAATGCAGTATGGTGGTTTCTCAGAAAATTGAGAATCAATCTCCCCAAGGACCCAGCAATACCACTTCTGGGTGTATACCCTAAAGATGCACATTCGCATTCCAAAGGTATTAGCTCAACTATGTTCATAGCAGCATTATTTGTAATAGCAAGAACCTGGAAACAACCTAGATATCCCTCAAATGAAGAATGGATTAACAAACTGTGGTACATCTACACAATGGAA
Organism: Sigmodon hispidus; assembly: GCA_004025045.1. NCBI lineage: Eukaryota > Metazoa > Chordata > Mammalia > Rodentia > Cricetidae > Sigmodon > Sigmodon hispidus. The sequence goes on along the minus strand of PVIH01014244.1, from coordinate 5,363 downwards.
TACTACTCAGCAGTAAGAACAAATGATATCCTAAAATTTGCTGGCAAATGGCTGGATTTGGAGAATAACCTCCTGAGCGAGGTATCACAAACTCAGAAAGATAAGCAGGGGATGTTCTCACTCATTAGTGGTCTCTAAACAAACAAACAAGAAAAAAGCCAAGCATGCCCAAGCTGCAAACCACAACCATTGAACTGCTTGGGATCAGAAACACCCTGGACTGATCCTTCGGATCCCACTCCACCTATAGGGACACCTGACTCACTCTTGAGGGAGGGAAGACAAAACTGGATTTGCCAGGAGTGGGGACTGAACTAAGCATTATTGGGTCAGTGAGACCATGGAACTGTCTGCTCCCTGCCCAGGGAGGGGATGGGGAGTTGTGGAGAAAAGAAAATGACCTGATGTGGTGGGAGGGGGAAGGGACCTTAAATAAGGATATACAGGGATAGAAAAAAATTCAGAGGGAAAGCTGAACACAAAGTAATTTTATGTGTAGCAAACTTATTTGCATTATCACCCTTGATAAGTCATGCTTATGATTTTTATCTTCTTTATAGTTATTGCTAACTTATCAGCATTTTAAATTCATTTTACTGTTTTTCTTGCTAAATACAAAATAAGTAAAGAGAAAAAAAGAAATTCTTATCTTCCATTATTTATAATTGATTCATTATAATATTTTGTTCATTTTACAGTCCTTAGGAAAACTAATATTAAAAAATTAAATACTAGAAAACATGAATGTCACAAAATTAAGTGATTGTCAAGTTAGCTAGGTACATACTTGTCCACCTATTTACCACTTTAAAATCTGTGTCTAATTCAATGAGTAGACGATTCAATAGTGAAAATGAATATGTCAGTCATGAAAACTTGTTTTTTCCCGTGGGATATTATAGATGCTCTTCTCTGACACTAAGGTTTATTTTTATTTTAATGAACAATTAATAACAATTTTCTTGGTCTTAACTTTGGTCATTGATGGATTAGTCTCTTAGAATGAAATTGGAGGGATCAGGTGAGAATAGATCATTAGGGTAGTGAGGATTTACAACTGCCAATGTGTGCTATAGAGCAGGTCTGCAGCATGGAAGGTAAGGAACACAGATTCCTGCTCTGCTGTGTTTATGTGTTCCCTCTAAACAGATGCCCTGCACCTCAGGCTTTTGATTTCTTTGACTGGCTGCATCAAGCAGTTTTTTTTTTTTTTGACATTCTTAACTACAATATGATATCCCAATGAGCGACCTAATGTCAAAAGGCCTGCCATGCCACCTTCCTGTGTACTCTTTCATCAGCAACAACATGTAAAACATTTAGCATTTAATGCAATGAAATGTTTTTAGATCATTGATTGAAATAATGATCTATTTGTCATTAGTGTAGTTCTCTAAGACTAGTGTGGTTAGTGTTGTCAAGTTAACCTGAAATTATCAAGAAGACAAGTTGACATACTCAGCTTTGAGGGCTTATGTAAGTTACATCAACCTTTTATTAATTGAAGTAGAAAAAAATGCTCTTATATCCTAGGATTGTGCCAACTACCTAAGGATGGGAAGTCAACTGTGCAACAGCCTTTTTCTTAGTCTATTTCTGATGCTTGACTATTAGACATATTACAGGTAACAGCTATTGCATGCATTGATGCCATATCTCTCACAATACTCTGAACCAGTGAGCCTGAATAAGTTGATTTTTTTTCTCTTAAATTGTTCTTGTTAGGCTATTTTATTAAAACACCAAAATAAGTATACAGACACCAATTCTAATGGGTTCAGAAAATACACAGTTATAAATAACTTATTTCATACATAAAACAATGAAATAGGTTATTGATTAATAAGAATTATAAAACACATCAATTCAAGAATAGTTTATTATGATAAATGAATTACATAACTGAGGGTTTTTTCCTAGATTTTTCTTTTTTTTTTTAGATGAAATGTAAGAATTTGTTTTATATGCTAGTTTTTGTTAAAAATACTTTCTCTTTTGATTTTTATTTATTTTTGAATAAAGTCTCATTTTTTAATCTAAGAATCCCCTTGTTCAAATTCCCAAAAATACTTTCAAAGTATGATTTGCTACACATACTTTTAATTTTTAATATATTCTATTTCTTGTAACTATTTTAAAAGAGCTGTAAAGTGTTACTAATGAACATTGTGCTAAATTAGACAAGAGAAAAAATAAGCAAATAAAAAAAATTGTGAAGAAAACAAAAAAAATGAGATCATTACTAAAACAAAAAATTTTTTATGTTTGTCATAAACATAATGCTGCCATCTCCTATTCTTCTGTGGTTGTAAGTTAAGAGAGGTAAGATTACAACTTTGTTAGTGGTATATGTGCATTTCTGGAAGTTGTTGTTTAGTTCACTATGACTTGATTTTTATTTCAATGTATTTGCTTTACAATTTTTGCTGAAATGTATCTTCTTCAGTTCATCAGAAATCACTTTAGTAGTAACTAACCTGTGTGATAAATTATAGATACATTTTTCTGATGAATCAAAAGTAAAAGAATATATTTTATTTTAAGATGCATTGCTCATAAACAAAGTCCATTACTTCTTCCATAATTGATAAGACAGAATGATTTATAGCTGTGGTTTTAATAATATTCTGAAATGTTAATAAATATTTTTATATCTATCTACTAATTGATATCATGTCTTAATAGATTATAAAAATATCTTTTTGTGCATTATAGAGAATGCAATGTTTCTGGCATGTATCTTTGTATTATATACTTTTTTTTCTTAACTACAGTAATAATGTATTCAATTCTATCCTAAGCATGTTGATCTGATTTTTCTTATTGATCAATGGTTTTCTAATTACCTGGGTAATTAGAATGCTCTTCTGGGTTTGAAGAATAAAATGACACATGTGAGATGTCTTTTTATATGCTGTAAATAAAAAACCCTCTTGGCCTGTGGCAGGCATCTTAGAAGTAGGTGGGGAAACTAAAGCATAGATAGAGGAAGGAAGGCAAAGTCAAAGAGACACTATCTAGCCCTCCAAAAATTCAACATATAAAAATAACACAAATAAACATGGGCCATATAACAAAACAAATTACAAAATAAGTCAAATTAAGATACAGGAGCTAACTAACAATATGCCTGAGCCATAGGCAAAGCAACACAAAATTAATATGTGTCTAAGTCATATTTAGGGGCCTAACTGGTAGCTGACAAGTCTAAACCATAAGACTAGGCAGGCTGAAAACTTCCTATTATAAATGGCACCCAACATGGGGCATATGCACCAACATAAAGCCTGAAAGACTTCTAAAACGTTCTAAAACACAAAAACAGAGCCAAAAAATGGCTTCTGAATTGTTTCTCCAAAGTAGGTCATGATACAAAGATAGTGTGGCATTAAGGCTTAAATTACAAAATGGCAGACTTTCAGCTGGCCTAGATTTTTTTCTCTCTACTCTTTTTTTTTCTTGGTATTTCACTAGCTCTGCCTAATATTTTGTGGTTGGTCTATGTATCTGCTCATATCACTTGGCAGATGATACCTTTCTAATGCCTCTCTAATGACAATTGGTCTAGCTATCTATTTGTGAATATTGCAAAACATCATTAGAATAATCTTATTAACATTTTTCTTTTTATCTGTTTTAATTTTTGTAGCTATATTTAGTTCTATCTTGAGTCTCTAATTTCTGGTCATGCATATAGTATTGAGCATGGACTCACTCTTATGTAGTGGGCCGTAAGTTTGCTCAGTCATTGGTTGACCACTCTCACAGGTCTATGGAACCATTATCAGAGTATGATTGTAGGCAGTACTAATTGTAGCCAAATGTTTTAGGAGCTGAGTTGATGTCCTAGTCCCACTGCTATGAGACTTGCCTAACTAGTAAACTCTGGAATTTACAAAAGGGACTCTTGCAAAGTCTCTTATAAATGGGGGATTCAGAGCCCCAATAAAACAATTCTAAGAAGAATAACATTTCAATGCAGATGAAGGCTTATACAACAAGGATGTTGCAAAGTATATTATTTTTTCTAACAAATTGTATCAACTAACCATAATCATTACCCAGTCTTTAAGCACTAATATCATCAATTGAAAATTGTCTATTCTATATTATATATTTTAACTACTTAAATAATTGGTCTCATTTATAAAATTTGAGGTTTATTTTTTTGATATTAGAAAATAACCCAGTTCTTATTTTCATTTCTTAAAACCACTTCTAATGCAAATTTATCCAGACAACAATATTAATCATATCAGCCACATTGTCATATTATTTTACTTTATTGACTATACATGGTAAATGTTTGTGAATGCATATAAAATTATAAAATGATAGCTCCACAGATCTTGAAGAAGCCTGTATTCCCATTTAGTAACACAAAAGGTGAAATGAAAGAACCACTTTCCACAAGACTCATATCATGCCATTGTATAGGTATTCACACACAAACATGCATATTCACAAATAAGTAAATATAAAAGAAAAGTTAAATATAATTTAAAAACTTCAGTTCTCTAAACTATAAATCATAATAAACAGTAAATATTGAAGAAAGAATGAACGAAATGTATTCAAATTAAAATGAGTAAATTTTAACAATTAGCAACCTCTCTAAGAACAACTGAACACATTCTCTTTTGTAGTTATTACTAATTTAAGACAATTTACTCTATTAATAAAATATTTAAAATTAAGTTCATTATAGAAATATATATGTACATACATGTGAGAACAATTAAAGGAAAAAAGTTCATAGCAGCAAGAACCTGGAAACAACCTAGATGCCCCTCAATTGAGGAATGGATTAACAAACTGTGGTACATCTACACAATGAGTACTACTCAGCAATAAGAAAAAATGATTTGCTGGCAAATGGATGGATTGAAAAACATCCTCCTGAGCGAGGTCCCACAAACCCAGAAGGATAAGAAATGGATATACTCACTAATTAGTGTACTTTAAGCAAAAACATTCTTTTTTCATTGAAAGATGATGGCTGAATAAAATGATTTAGAACACACACATACACAAAACAAATAAAAAAAAAAACAAAAAAAACAAAACAAAAAAACCCTTCTGGTTTGTTTGTAGAAAGGTTGCTTAGCAGAAATTTGTGGTGGCAGCAGGGGCTGCTAAACTCTGCACCTGGCCACACCCACATCTGCTGCTGAGGGAATCTGCAAGGCTCCCTACTACGACCCCGAACTGAGCGAACTGAGCAAACCAACTGCAGGGGTCTCTGAGGGGCGGATTCGAACCCTGACCAGAGGTGAGGAGGGTTCGGCAGGCCTCAGTGCCTGTATCCTGGCCTGGGAGGGAGAGTTGAGCTCTCATTGCTTCTGGTTCCACCACCAGGACCT
>PVIH01014243.1:0-48124 GCA_004025045.1 Sigmodon hispidus | reverse complement strand
TTCTTTTCTATTTTATTATTCAGTTTGGTCTTTTCATGGTGTCCCAGATTTCTTAGATTTTTTGTGCTAAGAACTTGTTAGATTTAGTGTTTTAGATGAATCTATTTCCCCTATTATATCTTCAGTGCCATCTCTCTCATATTTTTCTGGAGATTCTTGCATCTGTATTTCCTGTTCACTTATCCAGATTTTCCATTTTCATAATTTTCTTGGTTTGTGTTTTCTTTATTGCTTCTTTTTAAATTGTCATGTTTTGAACCATTTCTTCACCTGTTTCATTGCTTTCTATTGGTTTTCTTTAATTTATTGATTTCTTCCCATTTTTTTGTCTCTGATTTTTTTTTTTATTTATAGTGGAAAAAGTATATTTAGAATTATCCAGCTAGACTGAGTTTAGATGATCCCAATTTTGTTGGCGACATCCAGAGCATCATAATCAGGAGCCAATCGAACATATGCCTTCTTTTCTCCATCAGGCCTTATGAGGGTGTTGACTTTGGCCACATCTATGTTATAGAGTTTCTTCACAGCCTGTTTGATCTGGTGCTTGTTGGCCTTGACATCCACAATGAACACAAGTATGTTGTTGTCTTCTATCTTCTTCATGGCTGACTCAGTGGTCAGGGGGAACTTGATGATGGCGGCATAGTGGTCGAGCTTGTTTCTCCTGGGCGCGCTCTTTCGAGGGTATTTGGGCTGCCTCCTGAGCCTAAGGGTCTTGGGCCCGGGGGAAAGTGGGTGACGTGGGGATCTTCTTTCTCTTGTGGCTGTGGACACCTTTCAGCACTGCTTTCTTGGCTTTCAAGGCCTTCGCTTTGGCTTTGGCTTTGGAAGGGGCAGGAGCTTCCTTCTTCACTTTCTGCGCCATCTTGGTGAAAAAGCTTGTCTCTGAATTTTTTTAAAGAAATTTTTTTTTAATTTTCTTTTTAAGGTCCTCTATTATCTTTGTAAAGTTTATAAGGTTGTTTTCTTGTGCTTCAGCTAAATTGAAATATTTATTTCTTGTTGCTGTGGTCTCCCTGCATTCTGGTTGAGCCAAACTGCCCTTTCTTAAATGTATTCTGACACTGGTGTTTATGCATGTGGGTTAAGATGATTATAAGTCTGTGTGATGATTCTTGGGTTGTCTTTGTCAGATGGATGTTTTGTTCCTTTATTTTCTATATTTTCTTCTGGCCTGAATCGCCAACAGTTCTGGTGATTTGCAGGTCCTTAGGTCAAGTAGGGTTGTCTCAGTTGAGATTTGTGTGCCTAGATCCAGCGTAGCCTTCTGTTCTGATTGGTGTGGGCCTTACTTGTGCCTATCAGCTATTTTCTTCCAACTTGTCTGGGCTGTACTTGTGCTTATAAAAGTTGTTCTTCCAGCTGGTTGTTTATATGCCTATGGAGTCTGCTGGAGTTGTGAGGGGGGAGTGGGAATGGGGATGATAATGAGGTAGGTGGGGTTGGTCAGTGCATTGGCTCTTAGAGAAACAATCCAGGGGGTGCCTGGGTAGCAAGAGTGACAACATTGCTTCTTAGCTCCGCCCAGAACCGAACTTTAGGATTACTTTTTAAACAGTTCATTTTTGACTACCCAGAAGAAGATCCCATATATTATTCCTTCATACATCTAATGATCCCTTTTTAATTGCATAACTTTATATTTTATTCCTGTTATAAAACACCATGACAAAGGCTGTTTATAAAAGACCAGGTTTATTTGGGCTTACAGTTCCAGAGAGATAAGATTTCATCACCAGAGTTTTGAAGCATGGCACATGGCAACAGACAGCCATGCTGGCTGGGGCAGCAAGCTGAGAGCTCACATGTCTAATCACACAGAGGAAGAGGAAGTTGAGAGGTGCTTACAATGAATGGTATGGAGTCTTTAAACTCTCAATGGCTTCCATCAAGGTCATACTCCCAAAACTACACAAAGAGCCCCATTTAAGTATTCTGCTATCTGTTTATGGGGACATTTCCATTCAAATCACCAAAAAGTTTAGATATCTTGCTGGGTCTGTAGTGCAGGTCTTTAGCTCCAGCACTTGGAAGGCAGAAGCAGGCAGATCTCATTGACTTTGAGGCAAGTCTGATTTATATAGTGAGTTTCAGGACAACCAGGCCTACATACAAAGACTCTGTGTCAAAAAAGCAGGGAGGCAGAGGAACAGAGAATTCTTGCTTCCCCATGAAAATATAGATTCTGTGACATTCTCATCTCTTTTAATAACGTAAGAGTAATGGATGCTCAGTTTAACAATCAACATTGTACTCTGTGTAGTTAAACAAGCACGGACACCTTTCTATTTGACATTCAACCCTGAGGACTCATTAAACCAATGTGTGCCTGGAACTGAGGGATGCATGATGGACAGAAGGAAGGAAGAAGGCAGACAGTGGCAATGAGAGAAGAGCAGAGAGAACTGATAACATTAAATTTTCCATTTTCTGTTAAAGATACTACATAGCTACAATAGGGCCAATGACCCCAGGAGTAAGAGCTGGCATTGCACATAGGATTTAGAGGGCATGTCTAGTGGTTTCTCATAAAATACTGGATTTTCATAAGCACATCATGTATGGGTAGATATTTTACTGTAGCAGAGAAATTGAATTTTTCTTGAGTCTCAAAGCCTATTATATTAAATAGACTCATATGCAAGTTTAATTAATGATGCCAGTCAGGATTGGAATGCAGAAGCACCCTCTGGTGGCTTAGTTTATACACATGGAAGAAATAGCAGCAGAGACAGAAGATTCTCCTTGTGTGGCTTTAAAGAACTGGCCACCCATGGAAACTTAGATGTTTCTTTCTGACACAATATACTTAAAAACTGTGTTTTATGGGTTATCATCAATCATCTTTGGCTTCTAATATGAATTTCTTATTGCACTGCTATGTTATGGTTTTAACTTTTATAATTGTGCTGTACTGGATTCCATGTTTATTTGCACTTTGAACATGTGAATAGTAATACATTACTTGCATAGCACTAATAAGTTGGTTTTAGGACAGGATTCTGTAATTCTATAAGGCATTTTTTATTTTTATTCACTATTATTTAAAAATGCTTTTCATCCAATATATTGTGATCATATTCTTCTCCCTGCTCCAACTCCTCCCAGATTCCCCCGTTTCATACACACTTAGCTTCATGTTCATTTCCCCCTCACTGGCTCTCTCTATAGGGGAAGAACAATATATTTATTTATTGAGAATTTCATATATAAGTACTCAGATACTCTTCTCTTTCTAGTTCTTTCTGTGTCGTTCTCAAATCCATAGCTGCTGCTTCTTTTTTAAAAAAAGATTTACTATTACTATATGTACAGCTTTTTGTCTACATATATTCCTGCAGGCTAGAAGAAGGCACCAGATCTCATTACAGATTTGAGCTAGAAATTGAACTTAAGACCTCTTGAGGAGCAGCCAGTGCTCTTGACTGCTGAGCCATCTCTCCAGCTTCCCCTAGCTTCTTTTTAAAAATTTGCTCTTCTAGCATATATTACATCCTGACATCAGTTTCCTCCCTTCCTCTCTCTCCTCTGAGTTCTTCCTTCAACCTCCCTTCTCCCCCCATCCACTCCTCCTTCATTTCCTTTTAAGAAAGGGTAGTCATCCCAGGGAAATCAAACAATAAGGAATATCCAGCTTCAATAAGACCAGGCCCAGCCTTTTATACATAGGATGGACCTGGATGAGGTAACCAGTAGGAGGAATAGACCCTGATTGTCACTCCAGTTTTTGTGAACCTCTGAGCCCTGCTCAGAGTCTGTGTGCTGTGTTCTCCTGGTGTCCTTGACCCTTCTGGATCCTAAATAATCATGCAATTCTCCTTTTTCCTGATATTGATGAAAATGCACCCTTCTTCCTTGTCATAATGGAGGGATAGGAACCTTTTATTATAGTTTTTACCATTGTCTCTCTGCTAGATTTTCTTTCTAAACTTTATGTTCTCTACATTTTATAATTCATTTTACTCTTGGCTCTAAAGAGGTGGGTTTGCTCATCTTTAAGAAAACAAGGTAAAACAAAAATTACACTCTAGTTTATCATTAAAAGGTGCTTTTTTAGAAATTTCCTTAAAGATAAACATTTAGAAGAGAATTAACCAGTCTTTCTCCATGATGTACTTATACAAAACAAAATTTGATTTATCTTCCTTTATTCCTGGCTTTTTGCTATTTTTTTCTGTTTACCAAGATAAAACTGTTCAGAGTTTTAGTGTCTTCTTTCTTATCTGGTGTAGGACATCCATCTATAGCCAAATCCTATTTAGTGAAACCATAGAAGGACCTTCACTCCCTTCTCTGTCTTTTTTCATGGGCCCTGGCTGAGCCCAGTCTATGTTTTCAGTCATGGCGCTCACCATATGTATCATGACCCTGACAACTATTTCTGGAAGGAGGTTGTAAGATTTCCATTTGTTAATTCATTAACTACTGCAGTCTGAATAGAGAAACCTAATTGTAAGAAAACTGACATATAGCCACTAAATCTGCAGTATTCCTGCCAAGATCTGGTCCAACTGATTTAGGTTTTAATGAAGAAGATAAGTTCATGGATTTTTATCTTTGTTGGCATGAGAAATTAAAGTCACAACTTTTGTTAAAACTAGAGAAATCACCTATCAATATTCTTCCAGAAGTGTAAAAATAGGTTTACATTCAATGCAACACAGTACATGATTAAACACTATTGTGTTTCATAGTTTATTCTATGAATATTATAGCTATTTCTCATGTAATATCTTCCAAGTTAAAACAACACTCAACATACACAGTGAGGTGAATTGTGTGCCTTTGTCTTATCTCTCAGGGTAAATTATTTCACAATCATACATAGTATATACATTTATTAAATTTCAAAATTATCTTAAAAAGTTGCTGTTCATGTTGTACTATTTTCCCACAGGCACATGTATCTGTGCCTTGTATGTATGTGTGTATGGATGCACATGTGTGTAAGTGTATATATGTATATGAAGAGGCCTGATAATGTTCGCAGTGTTTCCTAATAACTATTCAGCTTATTAATTAAGGTCTCTCAGTGGGGTCCACAGCTTGCCCGGATCCTCTGCTTAGCAGACTGGTTCTGGAAATCCAGTGTATCCTGTACACTGAAATTACAGGTCAGCTCTGGGCAGCTGATCAGAATATGGTTCTGGGCATCAGATTCTGGTCCCAATGCTTGTGTGGCAAGCACTTTAACCACCGAACTGTCTTCCAAGCCCTCAATTTATAGTTAATAACCCCCTAAATCTGCCATTGCTAGCGAAGCCAGGGCCCTGCTAATAGGAGTAAAATAAAAACAAACATGTGCTTTGCAAACATAAGATCATCAGTAGAAATCGTTGGTGGTCTGAAAACTTAAAGAGTGAGTGTATAGACAGATGGGGATGGCAGCTGATGATGAATTTACTCTTTGTGAGTGGTTACACGATTATATTGAGACGAGGAAAGTCAGCTAAGTTACAAGAAGTTGTTGAAACAAATACTTGATTGAATGGGAGAAGTGATGTGCTGTGGTTTAGGACTGAGAGTCATTTCAAGGTGAGATGGGAACTTGAAAATCAGTGGGAAGCCCGGCATGGAACTTAAAGCAGGAGTTGATAAGCATTACAGAAGAAAACAATTTTTTTTCAAGACACTTCAGACTGATTACAGGGGAGAATAGTAGCGACCAGGGAAGGAAAAAAAGAGGAAATTGCAGTATAAGTCAAAGATGAAAAATTTCAACAGAAGTGTGAGGTTTTTTTCAATAGAAAGAAGTATTGAAATGTACCACCCAAATTGGCTCACCTTAGGGGAGCGAAGGTGGCAGCCAAATGTCCTGCAAGCAGATGGGTTTTTCTCTTTTTCAATAAAATGTGAAGCAGAACTCCCAATAGAAAGTCAAGAAACACAGAGTCTTTGAAATTCACATGCTGTTATTGGAATCTTCTGTGTCTTTGGATACAGTTGAATCTATTCTCTATGTTGTTGACTAATGGATTTTCTTTTGTAGCTGCAACCAATGTAAACATAACACAATAAATATCATGGGAGGCTGATGTTTTTTAACCTCCCATATTCCTACTTAGAAAACAGTTAAGTAGAAGACAATGGCTTTGGCTCTAACATAGGAAGGAGAGAATAGGGCAATATTATTCCCTACTTAGAAGTTCAAAGTAATTTGCCCTCCCCCCAAATTAGAAAAGAAAACTGATTCATAAAAACTTTCACGGTTCAGTTTGTTCTTAGCCCCTGTGGCCAGCCACAGTTGATGGTGCTTACTTTGAAAATGTCTCATAATATCTTAGACATACCCACCAGCAGCTCACACTGTCTTGTTTCCAGTTGTAGACAATATTCTTTTTTTTTTTTTTTGTAGGACCTAGTTAAAACGCTAACAGTCCACTATCACATTTTTAGCTCCATGACTTACAATTTCTTTTGAACTTTTTAACACATTGGTCTTTTCACATGAAATAGTTGTTTCCTAAGTCTAATTGATTTTACTTCTGCCTGAAATCTATAAACACTTGTCATTGCTTAACTTCAGAAAAAAAAAAACTTTCCTTGGGAATATTAGTGTTTTTTAACAATATACCTACATTTAGTAGACATTTTTCTCTAGTTAAACTTAGGGAATGCTTTCTTGTGCATTTGTAAAATTCCAACTAATAAATACATATTCTTAGCCATAATAATTTTCCCGAAGATATGTCTCCAGCCTATACTCCCAATATAGTTTCTTTTTGCTGTTTCTTATTTGAACACTTTCTTTCTAGGTAAAACAACATGGTAGTTTTGTATTCTATGTCAGAGTAATGCTCTTTAACACCTTCCTCTCCTAACTTTTGTGTTTCTCATCTTTTGTTCTGAGCTGATGATCAAATCAGTCTCTAAGGGCATCTGTTTCTGCTACTGTAATATTTTTTTTTCCTGGCTTCTGTTCCTGACTGTGGTCCTAATGGTTTTCTGAGGCCTCTCTTAACTCACTCCCCATCCTGGACATTATCTTCCTTGTAATAATGTGAAAACATCAGTTTCCTGCTTTTCAATTTTCTCTACAAGTTTTTTTTTTTTTTTTTTTAACCTTGATATCCAAGTAATAGGGCATTTCCACCCCCTGCTGTGCATTATGTTATAAGTATATACTCCTATACAAGATGTGTACAGCAAGCAGTTGAATCCTCTTCTTAGTTTAGACTTTTTAAAAATACTTGTGTTTGAATTTTCTGTCTTTCAAGCTTTCAGTTCATCCTTTGACTTGCTATTCAGATGTAACTCCCTGAAGCATTTTCTTGATCACCCCAAATGCAATTTAACTACCCATTTTCTATGCAATATCACCAGCAATGTTGGTTTTACTGGTGCCCTTCGGCTGCTTCTGTCATGAAAAAAAACCACAATGGCTGCTTTACACCTGTAGATTTAATCCCTCTGGGGGCATACATGCATTCCAGTAGTTAACATCATGGTATTTAACAAGAGCTAATTTACAAGTTGGCAGTATAGAAGTACACCTCAACATAACCTCACCTAACAGACGATCCAGGTCTCACACATGACAATTTAGTACCGGTAGGGTAATCTCATCTTTCTTACTTTCCATCTTTCTCCATTCCTAGAGAATCCCAAACACACACACAGAAGACACCACCACAATTCTACCTTCTTTTGTGTGTGAGTGTGTTTTAAATAAACACAATTTATCTTTGGATGATTTAGAAGATCTTATTTGGCTCCAACTTGTAAGCTCTGTTAAGGCAAAAGTGATGGATGTCTTTGTGTATGCTGTGAATACCATTGGATAATAAAGGAATTGTTTTTGGCCCATGGCAGAGCAGCTTAGAAGTAGGTGGGAAATCCAAGCATAGATACAGGGGAAGAAGGGCAGAGTCACAAGAGATATGATCCAGCTTCCCAAGAAATGAGATATAATAAGCTTCCTGTCAAGACAGAATAATAAAAACAAGATGAGAGAGCTAGCAAGTAATGAACTTGAGCCATAGGCCAAACAACATATAATTAATAAAAGCCTCTGTATGTTTCTTTGTGACTATGGGTGTGTGGGTCCTGACCTTGGGCCAAAGGAGTCAAAAATTTCATACTACACAAAAGTATCTTTTACCTCTTATCATTTAGCATAGGAACTCCACAAATGTTAGAGGTAAAATAAATATCAATAGGAGAAAATGTATGTACAGTTTCCACAATTACATTATATATCCCAATATGGGAGTTTATTTCAGACATGCTGTTTACTGTTCAGCTACATTTAATTGTGAGTTTTGCGGATACAGTTGATCCTAAGTCTAGAAACTATGTAGACTATCTTGGCCAGAAGAATATCTGAAAGTAAACTTCCCCCCATCCCCAAGTTTTCTCTTTAGCCCTGGATATCCTAGAACTCACTCTGTAGATCAAGCTAGCCTGGAACTTGGAGATCTGCTCAGTTCTGCTTCCAGAGTGCTGGGATTAAAGGTACCCATCACAACCTTCATACAATCATTTTTTTTTCAATTTACACCAGTGTAAGGAAGAAAATATAGAGGAATTATAACGTGAGATTGTATATTAATACAGTATTTTAGGTACACATTTTCTCTTTTTTCTTTATTTATTTTGTATTTATCAAGAAAAGCAGTAAATTGAATTTAAAATGCTGATAACTTAACAATAACTATAAAGAAAATAAAAATCATAAGCATGACTTATCAAGGGTGATAATGCAAATAATTTGCTACACATAAAATTACTTTGTGTTCAGCTTTCCCTCTGAATTTTTTTTTCTGTCCCTATATATCCTTATTCAAGGTCCCTTCCCCTTCCCACCACATCAGGTCATTTTTTCTTCTCCACAACTCCCCATCCCCTCCCTGGGCAGGCAGCAGACAGTCCCATGGTCCCACTGATCCAATAATGCTTAGTTCAGTCTCCACTCCTGGCAAATCCAGTTTTGTCCCCCCTCTCTCAAGAGTGAGTCAGGTGTTCCTCTAGGTGGAGTGGGATCCGAAGGGTCAGTCTAGGGTGTTTCTGATCCCAAGCTCTTTAGTGGTTGTGATTTGCAGCTTGGACATGCTTTGCTTTTTTTCTTGTTTGTTTGTTTAGAGACCACTAATGAGTGAGTACATCCCCTGCTTATCTTTCTGAGTTTGTGATACCTCACTCAGGAGGATATTCTCCAAATCCATCCATTTGCCTGTGAATTTTAGGATATCATTTTTTTCTTACTGCTGAGTAGTATTCCATTGTGTAGATGTACCACAGTTTGTTACTCCATTCTTCAGTTGAGGGACATCTAGGTTGTTTCCAGGTTCTTGCTATTACAAATAATGCTGCTATGAACATAGTTGAGCTAATACCTATGGAGTGTGAATGTGCCTCTTTAGGGTATATACCCAGATGTGGTATTGCTGGGTCCTTGGGGAGATTGATTCTCAATTTTCTGAGAAGCCACCATATTGCATTCCAAAGTGGCTGAACAAGCTTACACTCCCACCAACAATGGAGGAGTGTTCCCCTTGCTCTGCATCCTCTCCAACATAGGCTGTCATCTGTGCCTTTTATCTTAGCCAATCTAACAGGTGTTAGGTGGTATCTCAAAGTTCTTTTGATTTGCATTTCTCTGATGGCTAAAGATGATGAGCACTTTTTCAGGTGCCTTTCAGCCATTCGTAGTTCCTCTGCTGAGAATTCCCTTTTTAGATCTGTACCCCGTTTTTGATTGGGTTATTCAAGGTTTTGGGCTCTAGATTCTTGAGTTCTATATATACCTTAGAGATCAGTCCTCTATCACTTGTAGGATTGGTGAAAATCTTTTCCCATTCTGTAGGCTGTCGTTTTGTCCTATTGACAATGTCCTTGGCTTTGCAGACGCTTCCTAGCTTCAGGAGATCCCACTTATTGATTGTTGGTCTTAGTGTCTGTGCCACTGATGTTATATTTAGGAAGTGGTCGCCTGTGCAAATTCGTAGAAGTGCATTATCCATTTTCTTTTCTATCAAGTTCAGAGTGGCTGGGTTTATGTTGAGGTGTTTGATCCACTTGGATTTGAGTTTTGTGCAGGGTGACAGGCTCAGATCTATTTGCATTTTTCTACACACTTCCATCCAGCTATGCCAACACCATTTGTTAAATGTACTATCTTTTTTCCAGTGAATGTTTTGGGCCTCTTTGTCAAAGATCAGGTGGTCATAGGTTTTTGGGTTAATGTCTGGATCCTCAATTCTATTCCATTCCATTGATCCACAAGTCTTTTTTTTTTTTTTATGCCAGTACCAGGCTGTTTTTATTACTGTAGCTCTGTAGTATAACTTGAAGTCAGGGATGGTGATTAGGTACACATTTTCAACAAGACTTGGTGGTACAGGCCTAAGATCCTAGTAATTTGGGAGATTGAGGCAGGAGGGTATCAATTTCAGGGTTAGTCTGGATCATTTGGAAACTTGCCTCAAAATAAAAAGTAAGGTCAGATGAGGATGATAATAAAGTGTCTGCCTAGTGTATATGAAGCCCTGACTTTCATCTACGAATTGCAAAGGAAGATCTAACTAACTGTCTGTTCTCAGAATACCTATGAAAAACATTGCAGAGATGTTTGCTTTATCTTTAGGACTAAGTAAAAAGATTATGTATTTAGCAAAAATTATATTACATTATACAAATGTAAAGTATGATTTATATCTATCTTGATAAGCAGTTCTGTTTATACAAGAAATTTAGTTTTTACTTTAATTCTTGATTTTTGTATAGTTTTCCATATGTATTCCAGCCTGTGTTAGTATGTATGGGACTTATTTATCTTTCGTTATTGGCACTGTACTCGGATGCACTGATTCCCATTGTTAAGTACCCACAAGCATTATAGGTATTAAAAGTTAATGTTAAAGTACAAGGCTGAACATGACAATGTTTCATGGCCTGTGGAAGATTACATTCTCAGAAAAGCTGGAGCAGGTTTGTAACTGCTTTCTCATGTTTTCTGTTTGAAAGGTGAGTAAGATTTGTGGGCATCCAGTGAGAACAGCAACACAGAGTCCCCGCTGTACTTTCGATCCAAGCAAAGAGAAGCATGGGATGAAGATCTCTGCAAGAAATGGGGAAGAGACGCTTGCCAACCGAAGAAAGTAAGAAATTTGTTTTACAACCAGAAAGAGAAAGTAAGCAATTAATTCTCCAGGAGAATGGAATATGCTCATTAAATAGACTCAAGTGTAGCATGGAAGAAAAATTCAAATGCCATTTTACATTGTTTAAAATGTAGGGGCTAGGGGCTGGAGAGGATGGCTCAACGGTTGAGAGCTCTGATTGCTCTTCCAGAGGACCATGGTTCGATTCCCAGCACCCACATGGCAGCTCACAACTGTCTGTAGTTCCAGCTCCCAGTTCCAGGCAAACACCAAGGCATTTAAACAAACAAACAAATGAATAAATGAATAGATAGATAAATAAATAAACAAATAAATAAATAAATGTAGGGACTAATGAACTAGGGAGATAATTGTTCAGGGTTGATCATTTGCTGCTCTTGCAAAGGGCCTGGCTTTGGTTCTCAGCACACACAGGCTGATCACAGCCACCTGGAACTACAATTTCAGAGCATCTGCAAGTCCTCCTGGCCTCAGTGAGTACCTACACACAAATGATACAAATAGACACATGTGCATGTACAGTATATGAAAACATAAAAACTTAAAATTCAGTGACTCAACCTTTCTCATTAATTTGGAAAATAGATTCAGCTTTTGAGAACAACAAATTTTTGTGACTATTATTACTCTTTACTATTAGGACAGTTATTAGATTCTAATAATTGTGATTCAGTAGTAATTAGAATTATTTTTAATATATTAATGTGTATTAATAAATATATTTAAAATATGATTATAGTTTATTTAAATTGAAGACCAACTGCTTTCTTTTTACTGATCTTAGTTAACTGTAATATTATTTCTATGTATAGCTAGTGGTGACTTTCTTGAACAGCATAAGACAGTTCTGGATAGTTAGTATTTTTGAAATAGTTATCAAAAATAAAACTTTCCCTGTTCTTTACCTGCAATGGGAAAGAATGACCACTTGTTTATATCAAGTGGTAAGCATTTAACAGCTTGTTATTCACTGTGCCTGTCACTATTTCACTAGGTAAATTAAAAGACTTTGGCTTCCCACAATTCTCTTAGTCTGGTTGCCACACCTCTACTTTCTGCCTAGCTACTTGACCAATCATCATTTTATTAAACCAATACAAATTGTTAGTTCCACAAGTAAAAGCAAGTACACTCTAACAAGGCCACACCCTAGAGTTTATTTAAGAGAAGAGTCCCAGGACATAAAGAAACAGAGGAGCGAGAAAGAAGTCAGCGGACAGAGAAGGAAAAGGACCGAAGCACTTGCTCGCAGCTGCTTTTAAGGGATGACAGGGTGTGCACGGGTATGTGTCATGGGTCCAGGGAGGTGCTTCCGTACACACATAGCCATGCCCAGGGGCGTGCCTCCGTGCAAGGTGCATCCCATCTGAGCTCAGCTAGGGAATGCCAGGAATCCTTACATATTTTGTTTATTATATATATTATATATATATTATATATATATACCTAGGTTTATGGGGGCAGGGTTGCGGTCTCTGTCTGACTGCTTCCTGCTGACACAGGGGCAAAGATGTCTGCTGGATTTGGAGATATCTACTGGATTCTTTAGTTGCTTGTAGATTGAGGATTTGAGTCACAGGGCCATGTTTTCTGGAGCTCGTAAAAAAAAATCACGAGTTAGTGAGATAACTTTGGGACTCTGCTAGTTTTGGAGATGGAAAAAGGTTTTTAAGAGGGGATAGGAAATGGTCTGTTTTACCTGCATTGACTTTGTTTCTTTTGGTCTTGGGGGGGGTATTTGTTTTACGTGTATTGACTTTGAAAATGGCTCTTGAAGCAGCAGCTGTGGAAAGTGGGGAGGGTTGAGCCAAAATACCTTGGAGCCATTTGTTGACCTTCATCTTAGAAGCAGGCTGGAATGGAAAACTCAGAGATGGGGGATTTTAGAGAAATGATTTATTTGGTGGTCCACCTGGGAGACTGGAACTGACAGGTTGAAGCAAAGTGAATAGAGGTGGCTAGAGCAGTTGGCAGTCTGAATTTAGGCAAAATGTTATTTGCTTTTTATTTGCCAGGAATCCTTACACTAATAATAACAAATATTTACAGTGTACAAGAGTATAATCCCACAGCAGGTGGTGGTACATGCCTTTAACCCCAGCACCAAGGAGGCAGAGGCAGGCTGATCTCTGATTCTTTGAGGCCAGGATGGTCTACAAAGCAAGTTCCAGCATAGCCAGGAGTCTTATACAATAAAAGCCTGTCTCAAAAAACAAACAGAACAAAAATAAATAAAAATGCAGGTAACTTTAGAAAAAAAAAAACCTGTCTAGTGTCCCTTTGCTTGATAGGTGTTTAGCATGAAAAACTATTCAAATTAGAGGAAAACATTTCAATACTTAGCTAAGACTGTGAACCTCCTAGATAATAGTGGCTTTTCCGTCGTTGTCCTCTAAATGGAACCTAAATTCAGGATGTTATGGATGTATTAGTTTAAATAGTTACTTCTAATATCTTCTAGATAATTTATAATATATTTTATGCAGCTTTCTCAATATATCTGATTTCTTTTTATCCATTTATTTATTTATTCTCTTACATATTACATCCCAACTAATCCCTTCACCACCTTTCCTCTCCCCAAGTTTTATTTCTCTATTTCCTTTCAAAAAAGAAGAAGAAGAAGAAGAAGAAGAAGAAGAAGAAGAAGAAGAAGAAGAAAGCCTCCCAGGGAGATCAAACGATCATGGCATAACAAAATAATAATAAGGCTAGGAACACTAATATCAAGACTGGACAAGGCAACCTGATTGAAGGAAAAGGATCCAAAAATCAGGCAGAGTCAGAGATACCCTGTCCTCACTCCTACCATTAGTCCCACAAGAACACCAAGGTATACAATCATATCATCTATGCAGAGAACATAGCACCGACCCTTGCAGGCTCCATGATTGTTCCTTCAATCTCTGTGAGCCCTTATGAACCCTACTTAATCAGTGGTTGTGTTCTCCTTGATCCTCTGGTACCTACAATCTTTCTAACCCTCTTCTATGGACTTCCCTTGGCTGTGAATGTCTGCATCTGCTCTCATAATTTGTGGATTATACCTCTCTGATAAAAAGTGTTCTAGGTACCAATTTCTGAGTACAGCAGACTGTCACTAGGAATAATTTCATTGCCTTTTTTTTTGCGAGTTATATTTGGTGCTATCCTTGGTCTCTGGGCTGTACTTCCTCTGGTTCCTGGCCATCTGTGCAGTTCAGGATTAGGCTTCCTTTCATAATTTGGGCCTCAGGTTGAACTAGTCATTGGTTGGGTACTCCACAAGTTCTGTGGTACCATTAACCCAGCATTTCTTTTAGCCACACAGGGAAAATTCTTTGTTTAGATCTGTACCACAGTTTTGTAATTGAACTATGTTGTGTTGATGTCTAGTTTCTTTAGCTCTTTATATATTTTGCATATTAGTCCTCTGTCTGATGTGGAGTTGGTGAAAATTTTTTCACTCTCTGTAGGCTTTTTGTTGTCCTATTGAAGGTGTCCTTTACCTTACAGATTAGTATGGAGGTCCCACATACTAATCATACATTTTAGTGCCTATTTTATCTTTGTTTGTTTCAGGAGGTTGTTCCCTGTGCCAATGTTTTCAAGGATATCTCCTACTTCATCTTTTATTAAATTTAGCTTATGTGGTTTATGCTGAGGTCTTTGGTTCACTTGGACTTGAGTTTTGTGCAGGGTGATAGATATGGATCTATTTGCATTCTTCACCATCCTGTTTCTTTCCTTTTGGTTGTAGCACATCTAATTGCTTCATTACTTTCAGCTGGGCTAGGATCAATATTTAGCCTGCTGTTGGTTATCTGCCAGTAGATAATATGAACTGGTATTTTGCGTATAATTTTTTCCCGAATTCTGTTTAATGAATGAATAACAATCAATCTCTTATGTTTTAAAAAGCAGTGTATTTTACCTTCAGAGAGTCTTAACAATATACCCCAGATAGAAACCTTAAGCAATAAAGGTCATATATATTTTAGCACCCATACAACCTAATGTAAGCCTTAGGACAAAGAAATCTTTATTATGTTTTATTTGAAAGTTGTGACTAAGCAGATTCAGCTGAGAGGATGCAAAAAAGCTGATGAACAGATGTTCTTGTTATGAATCTAGCAAATTCATTGTCCTGTGTTTCTAACATGCTATCCACTAGGATTTAAATTATATATTATAAATTATGTATATTATGTAATTATAATCTATAATTATATAAGTTATTTAAGTTAAGACAGATACATCACAACTTTGTTTCACACTACCCATTGTGAACAACTAGAAGGTCTGTACTTGAGTTTGTTTAAATATTTCAAATTTTTTAAATGTTTTTATATTTCTGAGTAGAGCTTAATTGTCACAGCAATCACTTTCTGTGTATTGCGTATGCATTGTGAAGTTCTATTTATAAACTATTTATGAATTTTACTGCTTACTAACTTCTTATTCACCAAACATTATAGACTTTAGTTGGAATAGGTGAACTGTATAGCTGTGGTAGCCTAAGTGGACTGTCTTATTATTTATTATGACATCTTCCTTCTGGATGGTGATATATTGCTTCCATAAAACATCTTGAAACAAAGTGCTTTCTTTTCATGTTTTTAATTTCCAAATATCTTTATATCCATATTTTTGTAATCTTTATTATCTCATCTGCTTTTTTTAAATTCTCAAAATATATAAACTAATTTCAAAACTTCAAAACATTTATTTTTGAGACTAGGTTTTTCTATGCACGGTCTTGCAGTCCTGTAGCTATCTCTGGGTACCAGATTAGCCTCAGACTCAGATATTCCTGCCTCCCTCCTGAATGCTGGGATGAAAAGCATATACCATCATGCCTAGCTTAAAACTTCAAAATTTATTTTTACTTTCTACAATATGTTTGTCCTCTTGAAATTTCCTGTTAACTAGGCTACCTACAAAATGTTCCCTTTGTAAATGTGCCCATATGAAGGAGTCCTTTATGTGTTCTATGTATTACATATCAGTTTTAAGTTTTGTAAATATTTTCTAACGATAGCTATTAATATCATTAAATGACAAATGACAGGAGATGAATATTCTCGGTAAAAGCCACGGCAGATTCTCATGTAGCCAAAGCTGGTCTTCTTCTTGTATCCATGGTCCTTCTGCTTCTACTTCCTGACTGGTAAAATTCCAGGCATAAAATTATGTTTAAAAAAGAAATTTCTCACTTTATCAAGTTTATTATCTCTTTGTCTTTTTAAGATCTACTATTGCACTGATTTCAAAATCCACATACCATAATTTCTGACATCTCTGGTTTGTTTCTTTGTATTTAATCTAAAGGGAATATGTCATATTTTCAAGGAGGCTTTCTACATTAAATACTGAAATTCTAAGCCCATTTCCTCATGTTCTCTTTTTCTTACTGATTTCTTTTCACTTAATGTTCATTTAGATTTTTACACATAGGTAACCTCTGTGTGTAGTTGGCTAGGCTCATTGCTAATACAATTATTATTACTTATTACTATGATAATTTTTCTTTGAGATATTTGTAAAAAAATGTAAATAACTTCAGTATCTTTATCTGAAATTCTACAGCCTGCTTTTCTAAATAGGTTTATAATCTTGTGGTTGGGTTGTGATTGATGTTATTTCAGATACATTGTTGATTTAGTGCTATATATGTGGTGACTTTTCTGAACTTAATTTCTGACTGTCTAGTGATAGGATCAGGTTTTCTATTTTATGATAATATGATAACACTAGAACCGTGTGGTCATAAAAGCTGATATATCTGTTAATCCCAACCTGGAGTAAATCTCACTTTTTAAATCGTCTCGATAAGAAAATCTAGCTCATAGAGGAGACATTTCTGATTATTTATGGTACCAAAGAGAAGCAAAAAGTATGTTCATAATAAAGAAAACTGAAATTTCATATGTAAAACATGGAAGCATTATATAAAAAACAACTAAAGAAGAGAAACATGAAAATGTAAAGGAATAGAGGTGTGCTGTTTCTATTAAAAGTACGTGCATAGACAAAGGCACTTGGAGGTTTGAAGTACAAGTTATGGAGACCATTTTTTTGGACTGAGCACCAATATTAGGTTTCAACAGATCAGAAAAATAAAATTGTAGTTACTCATAAAAAATGACACACAAACCATAAGGATCTGGGAACAAACAGACTAATTTTCACTAAAACCAGCAGCTCCAGTCTCTCTCAGTCTGTGTGTTACGGAATCTCCTGCTTTAACCATAGCAGAAGAAAAACCCACTGTGTGATTTATGAGACATCATGGCCAAGGCGACATTCAAAAAAGTTTATTTTGGCTTTCAGTTTGAGAGGGACAATCGTCCATCATGGCTGGGCTGGCTGCCGGAGCAGGAAGTTGAGACCTCATATTGGAGGCACAACCATATGTACAAACTGGAAATGGTACCAGACTATGGGAATCTGAGCATCTCACACCACCTCTAGGAATGTACTTTCTATAGTAAGGGCTGTACCTCCTAAACTTCCTCAAATTTTATACTCATTGGAGACAAAGTATTCAAATACCTGAGCCACTACATTCCACTCCTTGGCATCCACAGCCTTGTGGCCAATCATAATGCAAAATGAATTTTGGTAACACTTTAAAAAAGTCCAGAATCCAGAGTCTCTTCTGATATTTAAAACCATCACTTAATTGTGAGCCTTTGTATAATTCAAAAAGAAAATTATACTTTTTCTATATACAGTGGTAGAGAATATACATTAGTGTTCCAAAGTAGATGACATAAACAGGTAATGCTAGACCAAAGCAAAACCAAAATCCAACAGGGTAAGCACCAAATCCTAACACTGTGCGCAGTGTCTAGTATTTCAGCTTGAAAGGACTTATGTGGCTGTATCTTAGCACTTCCTGCAACATCTCTTACTGTGACTGGTTCTAGTCCCTATGCTTCACTTTGGCAGGTGTCTCACAGCAATGACATTTCTACCATCTTAGAGACTCCATTTGAAACCAGGCTTTACTTTTTTTAAATTTTAGATTTAAAAAATATTTTTAAATTATTAATAAAATTCTTTTTATATACCCTCAATTGTTTTCTCTCCACACATTCTCCCATCCCGGCCTGCCCAACCTCTCCATTCATTCCTCAAAGTGGATAACGCCTCCCTTGAGCACTCAACACAGGCTAACATATCAAGTGAGGCAGGACTCATCCCCTCCTCCTTGTAGGAAGGCTGAGCAAGACATCCATCCCACCATAGGGAGTGGACTCCAAAAAGCCATTTCATATAACCAGGATATTGCCTGGTGCCATAGCCAGGAGGCCCACCAACTGCTTGGTTATGGGTACCTGTCATCCTCATTCAGAGGGTCTAGTTCTGACCCAAGCAGGCTCTCCAGCTGTGGGTCCAGAGTCTGTGAGCTCCCATTAGCTCAGGTCAGCTGTCCCTGTGGTTGTCTCCATTGTGTTCTTGACACTCCCCTTGCTCTTTTAGTTGCTCCCTCTATTCAACAGAACCCCAAGATTGGCCAAGTGCTGGGCTGCGGGCGTCAGAAATGGGATTAGTGAAAATCTTTTTCCATTCTGTAGGCTCTAATTTTTGTCACTCTCAGTGTCTGTGCTACTGGTGTTATTTTTGAAAAAGGTCTTCAGTACCAATGTGTTCAAGCTATTTCCCACCTTCTCTATCACGTTCAGTGTAACTGAATTTATGTTGAGGTCTTGAGTTTTGTGCAAAGTGATTAATATGGATCTATTTGCATTCTCCTACATGGTGACATCCAGTTATGCCAGCACCATTTGTTGAAGATGCTTTCTTTCTTCCATTGCACAATTTTGGCGTCTTTGTCAAAAACCAGGTGTTCATAGGTGTATGGGTTAATGTCAGGGTCTTCAATTCAATAGTCAACATCTTGATTTTTATGCCAAAATCAAACTGTTTTTTATTACTATAGACATATAGTAATGCTTGAAGTCTGGGATGGTGATGCCTCCAGAACTTCCTTTATTGTATAGGATTGTTTTGGCTACTCAACCAGGCCTCTCAGCCTCCACCTAGCAACTGCCTTGACACATGCTGCTTGGCCCTAGTGATGGTCTGAAGCAATGAACGAAGAATCCATGATTCTTTTGCTCTTATAAACTTCATGTTTCTACAGCCATTACTACTGATGACAGTTTGAAGTCTGGCTGTCGGTTGGGACAGAACTTGTAGCCTTTCTTTGAATCACATTTGCAGCAGCTTTTATTTGCTGTTGCTTTCTAGGACCCAACTTCAAATACACAAGCCTATGGAGGACATTGATCATTCAAACCACCAAGCCTGTTCTAACATTATAAACAGTTTTTATTCACATTGTTGAGATTCCTTGTTGCCAGTTTACCAATCTTGCTGCTATGTTACTGTGTGGTGGGGATCCTCATTCTGCTTTATTCAGTGGTGGCTGTCCCATTCATAAACCACAAACACAATTGGGTATAAATCTAGTTTTATATATATATATATTTGTTGCAATTTGGGGTTCTGATGCTATTTTACAAGCATATGAAGTTCTAATAGGTATTTATGGAAACAGTGAAAAGGATGAGGAGAAAGAAAAGATAAAACAAATAAGGGATATAATACTCAAGAATCTCCAAGGACATATTTGATAGCATGATCATAACAGTCTTCATAATTTAAACATCATCTGGGATATAGTTATATAGTATATAAAATGAGAAGTTACATAACTTTTTATAATTTTAAGCATTTGGAACCTGATTTGCTATGGGGTTTGTGCTCAGGATCACTAGGAAGACTGCTTTGAAGAAGTCCACAGGAGCTTCAACATGAAGGTTTAAGTGAGACTGGAGTCCTGTCTCCAAATGTAAATTCCTGTGCTTTCTTTGCTCTAACATTTGACAGAGGACAATTTGCTTATTAAACCCATCTCTGTGTAACAATTGTGCTATGATCCTGTATGGAGTGTGCTGGGGTGGAATGTTCTCTGTATGCTGTAAATAAAGGAGCTGTTTTGGCCTAAGTGCAGCACCTTAGAAGTGAGTGGAAAATCAAAGGAGACAAAGGTTAGAAGGAGGGTGGAGTTAGCCAGTCTCCATCTGACCCCCAGGAGGAAACATGTAACAAATCCAGGTGAGCCGCAGGCCAGGCCACGTGGCTGATAGATTACAAGAAATGGGTTGAATTAAGATGAAAGAGCTAGCTAGTAATGTGCTTGAGACATGGGCCAAACAGTATGAACTTAATATAAGTGTCTGATTCTTTTCTTTGGGGGACAAAAGCCGCCATGGGCCAGGAAACCTTGTGTAACAGATGGTGTCCCAACATGGGCCTGAACACCCACATAAAGCCTAAGAAAGTTTAAAAAGCTTAAAGAGCATTCTAGATAACTGAAACAGAGCTAAAAGAGGCTTTCTGAATTGATTTATGGTACAGAGACAGCATGATGTTCAGGCGGGAATTTAAAATTTGCGCATCCGTGGCACACAGTTTAAACCCATATGTTTCACTGAAGGCTTGGCATAGATGTGATTGATTTAATGTTTCTGCTTATACTGAACAGAAAGGAAACAGAGTCAAAACCAGTTTTTCTGGTAGCAGCATTTCCTGAGTCCAGTCTGGTTGCTGGTAGTGAGAGAGATGCAGCAGGCTCCTCTGCCATATTGAAATGCAGCCAAAAGGGGCAGAGTCAGCAATCACAGTGATCCTAGCATTTTAAAAACCCTTCTGGTTGGAAAATGATTACGAGTTCTCAATAAAACAGATTTAGACTCACAAAATCTCTAAACAGGGTACAATGTATGTAAAATATGCATAGGCTTTAGAGAGAAGAAAAAGGGGGTAAAGAAAGCCCTTAAAAAGGAGAAATGGAAGTAAAGATAAAGAAGGCCATGTAAAGATGGCAGATAAACAAAGAGTCTGGATTATGGTTATTGTGTTTTCTTTTAATTTTTTAGCTTTTAATGAACTAACTGCAGAAAGACAATTGATTGCTAAGGCTGCTAAGTTAAACAAATACATACGCTTTAAAGATACCTTGACTTTGACATTTGTTTATAAGAATATGTTGCTTGGGAAAAGAGTTTTTGTTTTTGTCTCCACAGAAGATGAAAACCTGTGGATAGGTTCCAGGCAAATGTGGTTTCATTTGCCAAGGCCACCTGAAATTCTCTGATAGGAAGATAACCTTCCAACATGCCAATTGAGATGATCCAGCCTCAAGACTCCATGAGATCACCAAAGTCCTTTGTCAGCAGGAAGTAGTAAAAGAAAGAAAGCTACATCCACTTTCCCAAAAATATTTCTTATTAATGTTTGTTTTCATTATAAATGGTTAATGGTCATAGTCTCTTTCAAAAAAAGGGGGGAGGATATGATATAGAAATGATTAGGAAAGATAGATGGATCTTGGTTTATTGATATAAACTTAGGGTCAGTTTTGTTATGCTGTATGTATTTTTTGACTCTTGATTAAGGTATGATGCTGATGTAACTCATTTAAAATTATAATGTGTAACTGAGGAATGCAGAGTAATAGTCATGTATGATAACCAAACTTACAGTCATGTTAGTTAAGTTTTTGTAAGTATACAAAGATATATTTCAATTAGATAGGTAGTCTTTAAACACTTCAAAGACATGCAGAATATGACATTTAAATTATTTTAAGAACTTAGACTTTTCTGGACAGTGAGACAGGTATGCTCCTGGATGCACCAATGTATTTCAGGAAAATGATGGGAACTGAAGAAACTTCATATGGAATTTATTTTGTGGCAACAGTTAGCCACTGGACAAGAAACTGTTCTGGTATTGACTGCTTGATAGTATGCTGTATAAACTGGACATGCAGGTTCCATAGGAAAATGACCTCTGAACTTCAGCAGAACAAACCAAGGTGGTCCTTCAGGTTCCTGCTTTGCAGAAAAAAAATTGCTAGGCATCCTTCTGGACACAAGGAGAAGCCACTGACAGACTATGCCAGATTTCCTGCATCACTGAAAGGTATGCCAGAGACTTTGGGCCTAAAGGCTGAAGATGGATGCCCCAACATTACAAACAAACTTTGGGTGACTGTCCAGGCAGACAAGTGTCATCTCTGTCATTTTCTAGACTTTGGAAGTTGCTTGTACTTCCTGTTTATTTGGGTAATGTTATATTCTTCTGTGGTCTTTGATGAGGTTGAAGGTTTAACAATTATAGGTATAGTTCTTTTTAGTTTAAAACGTGTATTAGATATGAAACTTTAGACTCATAAGGATAAAGTAGATAATGGAATATTCTCTTCAATTTTGTGAATACAAATAGATTGGATATTGTGACTGTAATTCCTGCTTGAGAGCAGTTCTATTGTAATTTTGCTATATGGAAATTGAAACCTTTCCTTTTGGTTAGACAGAAAAGAGGAAGTGTGGTGGAATGTTTTCTGTATGCTGTAAAAAAAGGAGTTGTTTTAGTCTAAGTGCAGCACCTTAGAAGTGGGTGGAGAATCAAAGGACATACAGGTAGAAGGAGGGTGAAGTTAGCCAGTCTCCATCCAACCCCCAGGAGGAAACATGTAATGAATCCAGGTGAGATGCACACCAGGCCTCGTGGCTGATAGATTACAAGAACTGGGTTGAATTAAGATGAAAGAGCTAGCTAGTAATATGCTTGAGACATCGGCCAAACAGTATGAACTTAATATAAGTGTCTGATTCTTTTCTTTGGGGGACAAAAGCCACCATGGGCCAGGTCTGAATCACTGGTCCAAATGGGCCAGGAAACCTTCCACAACAGTGCAGGTATATTTATTGGAAAGAAGAGGGTTGAGCTATATGGTGAAATTTTATTTTATTTTGTTTTTGGAGATTTAATTGTCTGGATCCAGTCTGTAACTCTACCAAAAAAAAAAAAAAAAAAAAAAAGAAGGAAAGAAAAAGAAAAAGAAACTTAGGTGGTGTTGTTGTATGTTTTTCCCGGCCTGGTTGGGTCCGGAGATTTGTGACCTGGTGCACGTGTGGCGCTGGCAATTTGGAACCTGGTTCTCGCGCCCGCGGCTTTTGTCCCCCAAAAGAAATGAATCACACGCTTATATACTTTAACACTGTTTGGCCCATGTGTTATGCCCATTACTACCTAACTCTTTCTTCTTAAATTAACCCATTTCCGTTAATCTTCCCACCATGTGGCTCAGCCCATGTCTGGCCGGTACCTCTTACATGTCTGCTCCTCTTGGGGGTCTGATACAGAGTGACTAACTCCACCCTCCTTCTACCTGGCTGCCTCTGATTCTCCACCCACATCTATGGTGCCCTGCATGGGTCCAAACAGTTATTTATTTACATCGTACAGAGATCATTCCACCACACTTAGGAAGAGAAGGAAATCTACTATTCCTTTAATCAGCTTCGAGACTGTAACCCTCTTCTAACTTTGGTCAGACACCAAATCAGAACAGCTATAAGGGACCCTGCACTCATATAGTTCTCTCAGTCATCCCAGGCACAGTGATTTTCCCTACAGCACTTCCTGTTCCCTGCTTGATTTCTTGAAGTTAGCTGGTAACAGTAAGCTATTAGCAAGCTTAAGTCGGTGATAATTAGCTGTGCATTATTATTTCTAAGTGGTGTGGCTGTACCAATTAAGTGGATAATTACAAAAACCCCAGGACAATAAATTAAGACACAGCCTCAACACCAAGGTCCCATCTGTTCACCAGCATGTTTTCCAATTACCCAAGTTTCTCAGTGCAGAACATGTGATGAAGGGATTGCTTCATGCACCCTGTGTTTTGGGTGAGAGAGATTGTCCTAGGTTCTTAGCAAAAGGAAGCTACCTACTGCCATCGAGGAGTTTGGTGCCCAAGTAATAATGGGAGGACCTTTTTACATGGTGTATATTTAATCTTTGAAACAAAATGATTCTTTAAAAAAATTCTCATTAGAACATACTTGGA
Source organism: Sigmodon hispidus (assembly GCA_004025045.1). Lineage (NCBI taxonomy): Eukaryota > Metazoa > Chordata > Mammalia > Rodentia > Cricetidae > Sigmodon > Sigmodon hispidus. The sequence goes on along the minus strand of PVIH01014243.1, from coordinate 24,085 downwards.
ACATCATACGCAATATTTCCATTTAAAAATTATATTTATTAAATTATGACTTGGGTAAGACATTGTCACTTGGATTATAAGAAATTATATTTACTAAAAACAGAAACTAAAATGGACTCTTGACATTGCAGTGTTTATACAGACCAATACACAAGACTATTGTGTTGATTAAGGATGCCATTCTTAACTAAAGCAAATTATATTTGGCTGATATATATATATATATGTATATACACACACACATAATTAAGTATAGAGGAAATTATACATAATTTTAGTAAGAACCCTAAATCTTATTAGGTTTATTACCAAGATAAAATAGATTTGTATTTAATGGATCAGTTACTTAAAACACATGAGTTTGTAATTACTGAATAAAACATTACTATGCTTTATTAATGAAATAAATTATAACCTTTATAATTCTATAGAGCATATTGACTGTATGAGACTTTTAAGTGGCAAATCAACCTTGAGATATGCTGGTCTGAAGATACTATTGTAAATATACTTTATGGATGAATATATACATATCTCAGTAAAAAAAAAAAACTCTTAGAAGAATTTACTATCTCTTATAATAAAGCAATTTACAATCTGGTTCCTAAAAAAAGTCCTTCAAGTATCATTATTTATTATTGAAAGTTTAATTTACTAAAATAAAGGTCATGCTCTTTGAACGGGAAAATTTGTGTTTAATTTAAAACAGAACTTAGCAAGTGGCAGTACCAAACAAGTGCTTCCAGGGCAAGCCAGGCCATGACAGAGCTCTAGGTAGGATTCCAGAGGTGAGGCCAGAGCAGTCACAGAGGAACAGTTACAAGCAGGCCAGCATCAGGACCTACATGAGTAATGGAGTTGAGGAACTTCATGGGGTCAAAACTGAAGCCCACAGGAAACACCTAATGCCAGAAGGCAGGAAAAACATATGGCAGAAGTTTAGGCTCCTGGTTCTTAACCTTCGGGGATCATGTATCCTAGGGAGAACTGATAAAGCATTCCCAGAGGACAGGCTTATGAGCAGGCACTGGAACACTTGTGCTGCATTGGAAAGCAATTTGCTCCAGATGAAACTAATATTTAGAGAAAGATGTCCTTTTTTTTTTTTTTTTAAAAAAGCTTTTATTTTCTCTGTGCTCAAGAAAAACCTCATAGTCATTGTGTAAGACATCTTAGTTAATGCTAGGCCACAGATAACTAAATGGACACTAAATACCCTTTAGCCTAGAAGGAGAAAGATAGTGTTAAGTAGTTGATGTGTATCCACATTAAAATTAGAATTGGTTTTTGATGTGGCTCTGCACATTCAGGTTTAATATCTAATAGATTTTCATTTTTCTATTTTGATTGACAAGTACTAACATTTGTGAATAACTATGACGCTATCCCTAATGAGTTAGAATGCTCATTGTTTGCTTGTTTAGATGACTATAGGCTTATGCCAGGGAACACACATATATGGTAATTTTTTATGTTCCATGGATATTCTCCTAGGCATTGTTCATTGTGCTGATCTGGGACATTTGTAATAAGATGCGTGGAATTTTTAGGATTAAATGAGGGAAAACAAGTTTTCAAATATTTCACACTATGGAAAGGATAAAACATACTTCAAACCACAGAAAGAATGCCCTTTACATTGCACAGTCTTCAAACTCTTTCTCCAAAAAACTATTTCCAGGTAATAGATTTCTCAGATATACCTGGGGCTTTTAATGGTTTTTATAATGTGACTGTTGGGTTATCACATTTGTAAGGTTCAAAATATCCCCTAGCAAGGAAACCAAACTGTGAATGAAATTCTTGCCAAATAACAAACCTGAAAGGTCTATTTTCTCTCTGCCTCCTTTCCTTCTGCCTTCCTTCCTCTCGTCTTTCCTTCATTTTTTTCTTCTACCTCAGAAAATATTCCTTCTATTCATTTTCACCAAATCATCACACACATACAATTTTGAAAACAATCAAAATTAAATTCCCACTTTCTCACTCTCTTTTTTTTAAGATGCCTATTCAAGTTCATGCTATGTTGAGGCAGATGACTTATGAATAAATGTCATTTTATTTTTTTTTAATGTAGCCTGTTGGAAGTAAGTAAGGCAGTAAATGAAGCTTGTACCTGTTTTAGCGTAGAAACATTTTTACTTGAAGCATCATGGTCCTCCAAGCATTCAAGCTGTATGTTCTTTGTTGAGATGGTAAAGTATCTTTCTAGCACTGTACATCTGTCAATGGCCTTTGAAATGTCTTAAAGACACATACACACATCAGGGAAATGGAGAAGGAGAAGAGGAAAAGGTAATATAATAGAACTGCTTTCAATTTCCTGTCTAAAGGAGATAACAAAGTTAAACTTTCCTGTCTTTAAAATAGTAGAGTTCATGTCAGAGTAGGATTGTATCATTTCGTAGAGACAGCCTTATTTACTTATGTATTTATTCATTAACTTTCCATCTCCTCTCTAAGACAGAAATCAAAGCAGTATTCCCTGGTGTCATTAGAGTCACATGTGGTTTGCTTCTCTTGGAAGTGGAGGTAATTCTTCTTCGTGTTTAGACTCACATTTGTAGAGTTAATAGACATGTCAAGTCTCTTTCTAAAAAAATATGACTCCTCTTTGATGACTTTTGAAATCAATAGAACAAAGGCTGTTCTCTCACTATACTAGTTTTGCCTTCCACTACCGAAAATCTTGTTATAAATCAAATAGTACAACTTTGGGATCTTGTAAATTGAACAGACTCATTGGATTTATGACCTTCATCTTATTTGGCTTTGTGTATAGATTTTCATTAAAGCCATTCCTGATGCAAACACAAATAAATATACAAGAATAGCAAACTTTAATTTCCATCAGGCTGAATATATTTTGGATGCTTTAACTCAGTAAAATGATGACACACATTGAACCCTAATCACTGATGCTCTATCTATAAGAATGTAACATTAAAATCTAGTTCAGGCTACAGTACTAGGCAGGAACTTCCTTCCTGACTTCCACAAGCACATCAGCAGTTCCCCTACTGAGGCTTGTGAGTCCTGAGCTAACACAATGTGGTGCCTGAATCTCACCTGAGAGAGGATTTTGCATTCAAATGGAGTGTTGTTCCTATATCCTTATCCATACCCCCTCCCTGCCTGGGATTCAGAGAGTCTGGGTACAGGCTTGGGCTGTGAAAACTCCCCACCTCAGGAAGTTGAAAGGGTATCCCATCCCACTTTTGCCATGAGAACTGTTTCCTCTAGCACCTGAAATCTGCTGAGAATTCACAAGCTGTCACCCTCTTTTTGTCCATGGCATTAATAAATTTTCATATAAACTTGTTACTTGCCAGGAACCCATTTCTATGTCCTCCTTCCTTCCCCAAACTCTTTCGTTCTGGTACCCATCAGACTGGGAGAAAATAGTGACAGTTAGGGTCACTGCTTTCTGAAATGAAGAGTAGCACAGAAATTAGTGGTCATGTTAAAAACTCAAGTATTGTACTTCATCTAGATGTTTTAATGATGTGCTTACTTGTCATCTTCAAAGCAGAATTGAGAGGCAAGAGTGTAAGGACTGAAAGAGTATTTGCAAATAGACATGCATAAACAATATTTATCAAGTAAATAGGACCCTGATATAAAAAATGTATTTTTCTATGTAATAAGGAACATTAGATCATAATGTAAGTATTGCTGGTACTCCATGTGGTTGAGCCAATGTGGCTCAGGCTCCTGTGGAATGCACCTCATATGGAGGCACGCCCCTGGGCGTGGCTGCTTAAACCATGTGGCTCTGGTACAGAAGCACCTCCCTGGACGCATAAAGGCATATGTGACCACCTAAACCCATACCCACCCCTTCTCTTAAAAGAGGGGCTGCATGTTTTGGTCTCTCTCTTCTTATCTCCTTCTGTCCTGCTTTGTTTCTGTACCCGCCTGGGAATTCTGTTAAATAAACCCTTGTGTGGCCTTGGTAGTGTGTATCTCTTCTCACCTGCAAAACCAACACTTAATAGCAAAATGAAAACAAGAGAAAAGAAAGCAGAAAATAGTTCGTTTGCAGATGGTCTAAGGGGAAGTTATGAGTGGATATTATCTAGTTTAACTTTTTATTTCCTAATTCAGTAGAAATATTCTTAAAATGTTACCAGTAAAGAAAAATATCCAAGATTTGACTGAAAATCTGTATCCCCAGATGTATGCAAAATGAGCAGAGACAACTCCCTGGGTACAGTGCCTGCCCGCATGTGAGGATTTGAGTTTGGATCCCCTGAACACATGTAGAAAGCCCCAAGGGATGTCCAGTCCTTAAACCCCAGCAATGCAGAGCCAGAGACAGGTGAACCCTTGAAACCTGTTGATCAACTATTCCAGCTGAATCCATCCATTCATGCTCAATTATTTTCCTCTTTTTTCTTCAGCATGAGATTCCTGGGGCACTTCTAATTTCTTAGGGGCAACGTTTTAATCGTCTCAGAGCCCTGTAGAGGAACAAGTGTCTCTTTGATTTGTCTTTGGTCCTGCCAAGGAGGCTGTTTAAATTCCTCACTCTGCCTCGACACTTTAATCTTAAGGTGTAATATGCCTGTATCTGAAACAATTATCAGTAACAGAACCCAAATAGGAAATGAGGTTTGAACCCACTTAGTGACTGAGTGCCGTGGATAGAAGCCATGTCTATGTAGCTTTTAGCTACCTTTTCAAAGGTAAATCCCATTATTTGAGACTGTTTTGTCAGGAAGCCCAGCATAGCCTCAAACTTAAAATCCTTCAGCTTCTCTCACCTGCTGGGATGACAGGCAAGTGCCCTGTAACCAGCCAGGCTTTCATTTCCCTTCTTAGAACCTCTGCTCTTTGCTTCTGGACAAGTCTCTGATTAACCATTTGATCATTTCTTCTCTAATGGACTTCACGGCTGAGATGAGGTTTGTGCTGGCTGGACTGACCGTCTCACGTGCGGGTAGGTAACTGGCAGATGTCAAGGATAGTAAAGGGTGCCAGTGAATTCCTTATGGTTGATTTAAGCAGCTATGCGACATAGAAGTGGCCTTCAGGCCAGGCATACCTGAAACCCTGTGTGTTGGTACCGTGGGTAATGTCAGTTATGAGGGGAGGAATCTGAATCACTTTGTCCCTCTTCTTTATGTGGAAACACTGACTTTTCATTCTTAAAGTAAAATAACATGAAAAACAATCAGAATGCACCTGATGTTGACTCCAGGCCTCCATGTGCACAAATATTCCCATGTATATTTGTGTCTAGGGTTCTTGATTAGATTCATTGTCTCCGATAAAGAATTGAAAGGCAGGAAGTATCTCAAGGGCAGCAGGTGGCAGTGGAGAGAGTCTAGAACACAGCAGATGGAATCTAATGGGAAGTAAAGCTTTTTTTTTTGGAGGGGGGTGAGGAAATGCACACACACAGCTTTTCCCCTGCTCCACTCTGTCCTCCCCATCTCTTCACTCTCTCCTCCTCCACACACACACTCACTCACACTCTCACATTCCTTGAATGCAAACACAGCAAGCACGTAGGGGTTACTGGGGCACCTGAAAAAAAAATCCAATTTCTCTTTGAGAGCTAGAACATTTAAAATCTTCAAAAGATTTTCTTCCCCTAGCTTAGGGCTGGTCAGTTTGAGCAAAGAGAGATTGCTTATCAGCAGGTGTGATCTGACTTGGGGGAGACAACAAGGTCATCATATCTATTATTTATATGTACGTATATATGCGTTTTAAGTTGCCAAGCTTTTTTCTAAACTCAGGAAGGTGCAGATGAAGCTAGCTACCTTGGAAATGCATTAACTTTATTTCTTAGCCCTGGCTCCTCACCTATCTGTTTGCCTATAAAGGAATCAGGTTTCTAGTTCTATATTCACATTATTAATACACACCACACACTACATAATATTCCTCCAAATGTAGGCAAAATATACAATCTCAAAATGTAGGTAATCGTTATTTGTGGAATATCCTAAATTAAAATCAGGAGCTTTTCAGATAGACCATTTCACTTAACTTTCTTGTTGATTTTGACCAAACTATGAATAACTTGACATGCTCATTTAAACAAGTAGAATTGACTGCATTAGATGCAATTTTAATTGCAATAAATAAAAGCTACTTAGAAAAGATGTTTTCTTGTTGTAGCAAGATTTGTTTAAAATCTCTTCTCTTTGATCAAGTATGATGTAAGGTGCCTTTATATGCTGTGGATTATCATTAGTTAATAAGCTGTTTGGCCTATGGCAAGGCATCTTAAAAGCAGAGAAAAAAATCAGAACATAAAGGGGAAGAAGGGCAGAGTCAAGAGAGATGTAGTCTAGTCACCAAAAACCAATATCTAAAAATATTTAAATAAGCCACAGACCACATGGCAAAACATAGATTAATAAAAACAAGTTAAGATACAAAACTTGCTAACAATAAGCCTGAGCCATAGGGCAAACAACATAAAATTAATATGACTTTATATAATTATTTAAGACCAAGCAGCCGAGGGCAGTTTATTTAAGACTACTGGTCCAAATCTCAGGTTTATACTACAAATGGCGCCCCATGGTGCCCAATGTGGGGTGCCTGGCCTGACCTAGCCCTGAAGTCTAAATGAATCTTTTCCCTGTGACCTGGCCTAGGCTGAAGTTTGGACCTGCAGAGTTGCAGTCCCACAGAAACACACAGAGGCTTATATTAATATGTGGTTTGGCCTATGGCTCAGGCTTATTGTTCAATTTTACTAATCTGTCTTGTCACGTGGCCCGTTCATTATTTGTATTTTATTATTTTTGGTTTTTGGGCAGTTGGGTCCCATTTTTTTGTCTGACTCAGCCCTCCTTCCCCTCCATCTATGCTTGGATTTTTCCACCTACTTTTAAGATGTCTTGCCATAGGCCAAAACAGTCCCTTTAATAACAAATTATATTTACAGCATACAGAAAGATATCCTACATCACTTTTTTAATTAAAGGTTTTAATTTTAGTAAAATTATATATAGCAAAACAGTTATCAAGTAAGAATTATTGTTATAGTATTTAGTTCATTTGTATTTAGTAAACTTAAAGAAAAGTTTTATTTTTGTAAGATTCAAGTTTTATATCTAGTTTCTCTTTCATTATAACTAAGGAAAACTATAGTTATAACTGCCTAATTTTTAACTGTTAAAGACTACAGAAAAATTATAATATTACCTGAGTAAACAGGAAGTGTAAGCAACTTTTAAAATCTAAAAGTGACATCTAGACAGTCACTCAAAATTGTTTTGTAATGTAGAGGCATCTATCTTTAGCCTATAGGCCTAGAGTTTCTAGAATAATTTTTAGTGAAGCAGGAAATTTGAAGGACTACTCTGTCTATTTTGGCATAGTTTGTTAGTTTGTGTGTGTGTGTGTGTGTGTGTGTGTGTGTGTGTGTGTGTGTGTATGTGTCTTATAGAATGTCTGGCAATTTTTTCTGTGAAGCAAGAACCTGAAACACCATCTTGACTTGTTCTGTCGAAGTTTAGAGGTCACTATTTTTATGGTTCTTGTATGTCTAGTTTATATAGTATTTTGTCATTAGTTGAGGCAATAGCAGTTTTTTTTTTTTTTGGTTTTTGGGTTTTTTTTTTTTGTATAATGGCAAACTTTGCTTGTAAAGAAAGTAAACTCTACATGGAGTTATTTAATGCTTATTTTTTAGAAGTACACTTATATTTCCAGCAGCAAACATATCTCACTGTCAATAAATGTCTAAATTTTGGGGCTGGAGAGATGGCTCAGGGTTGGGAGTGCTGGCTGCTCTTCTAGAGAACCTGGGTTCAATTTCCAGCACCCACATGGCAGCTTACAACTAACTGTCTTTAACCCCAGTTTCAGGAGATCTGATAACAATGTACAAAATAAATTAAATTTTTTAAAAAGTCTAAGTTTTTCAAATATTTTAAATTTCATAGCTTGTAGTTCTTTAAAGTATTTGAAGATTATTTAATTAAAATACATTTTTGTATATTAAAAGATCTAACAAATACAACTATAAGTTTAGTTATTATATATAATTAACTATCAATATGTATTTTAATTATATATTATAATTTTAAGGGAATTATATTAACATTATCTTAAATAATAGTAGAAATACATATAGCATAAAAATTGACTTTAAATTTGTATTAGTAAAGTAAAATTTATATCAATGTAAATATTTTGAGAATAACAACTGTTTTGAGGATTAAAGTAGATTTAGTAATCTATCTTTTTATTATTTTTATGCCTTTGATATTTTTGTTTAAAATCCCTTTTAGTGAAGAACATGGTTAACACCCATTAAAATGCATTTTTATAATACAGAATAATATTAGGCCTAGACTCAAAATTCCAATTTTGACTTTTTCTGGTGAGTTTTAAATCACACAAGAGGAAAATGCATTCACAACATGTAATTCTTATTGGGACAGTGAATGATAGATAGTGTTGGGAATCTCTATCCCAATTGTTGCAGCTGGTTGTAGATGGTCAGCTCAGGGCTAAACGAAAATTACAAAAGAATCCTCATGAAGGAGTACCTTTGTGAAAGAGCTGCTTATAAAGGATGTGGGAAGATACTGGAAAATTTTCTAGATTCCATTCCCATCCTATTTTCCTTCGTTCCATGATGCTGCTTTTCTTACCATCAATTATTCACCCCCTTTGGTGTGTAGAGGAATCACCATCAGCCCTTTAATGAGATGAACTCATGTCAAGTGAACAAGACTTCCTGTGAGGAGTGGAAAACCTGGAACCACTTAACCAGAAAGGAAAAAAAAATAATCTGCAAATGATGCCAAACAAACCTTATGTCACAGTTCAATGATGGGAAGTGGGTTCAGGTAGGGTTCACAGAACAGACCCTAGGAGTTCCTTGGGTGGTACAAACATATTTCAAAAACTACCTATCAGTCTAACATTTTTGAAGCACACTTCTGTTTCTGATAAACACATTGCCAAGAATCACTTCTTAGAAAAAATTCTCCATGCACATTTCTGGGCCCAAAAACATAGACTTCAGCTATCACTTGGTGCATCAAATTACATACATTGTACACACATTGAATTATTTTCAAGAATTTACAAAGAGAACTGTTACTGCTGTTGAGATAAAAATCTAAAAATATTTTCAAATAGAATGACTTAGGTGGGAATAAAGTTAAATGATTAAATATAGATTCAGAACAGCAAGAGAAAATAGTTCTTATCTCAAAGCATGTAGTTATATATTTCCTCTGCTGAGCTAGAGACTGACATTTTAAATGTCTATTGTTTGACAGCTGTGGTCAGACATCTCTACAGGGTTGAGCTTGCTCATTAGTGCCACATTAACCTTAACTTTGCTTCAGGCCATTAACTAGCAAACTGCACATTTGACCTTTGTTCTACAGATATTTTCAAACAGTGTGCAAGGTACTGCTTTTAATTTGGGTTCTGTATTATGTGTGGACTGACTTTATGGGTAAAAGAAAAAAATCAATACATGTCATTAAATAAAGAAACATGTGGTTTGAGACATTACACAGAGGAAAGCTCCATTTGAAAATGTGATTCTTTTCCAATATTTTCTCAGATAATTAGTTTTGGTCAAAATTAGAAATAGTGCCAACTGTCTCCAGTGGAAAACATTGAGCTGAAATATAACATGTGACCATATATAAATGATTTAGATGAAACAAACTGTTACAAGATAAGGATGATATACTAAATCTATATTTTAAAAAGTGTCTAATAATAAAATGCAGACCCAATGTAAATTAGAGCCACATGTTTAAGGACACATAATTTCCTAGATGAACTAAATTTAACTTTATATGGATACCACTCTTTACACCCAAGATATGAGGCATATGTCAACCTTATAAATTATAATTTAAGTTAGTTTAATTAAGTATTTCAATAGACTGTATGTGTAGCTATATCCAATTTATGAAATAAATTGTACCACAGTATATAATTGTGATCTATATTTGTGAAGTTTCAGGGATTTGTAATACCAAGTCAAGAATGGCAATAGCTTGGTACCAGTTTTGTAGTACTAAATCATCCTTATAGTGACACCTTTCTAATATTCTCCCCTTCTATTTGATTGCTTGTTAAAATGCAGGTAGAGAAAGTTGAGAAATGGTAATACCAGATTGTCAACATTGGTTATCTCAGGAGGGATACAATCACTTCAAAGGGATTTATTAACTTGATCTTCAGATAAACTTTGAATTTTCTTATTGCTCAGTAAAAGATGTTGATTTTGTTATGAAAGGTAATCACTATTCCACCCAGTTGAAAGTGTTTGATTTTATAGTAGTAACTGAGCATAACCATGTCAACAAACCACAAAAGACAATTCATGGATGGGTTACATTTTCTTTTATATTCTTTAGCATGTGATGTATTAAGAGACCCTTCTGGTCTTGTTGACCTCAAGGGCATGTGAAACAATGAAGCAATAACTTTGCTATTCCATGTTTCTCTCCTGCCTTCAGTAAGCTCAAGGCAAACAAGGCTGCAGGCTATGAATGAGCAATTGTGTTACTGAGCTAGCAGTGCCAAGTTTGATCATTGGTTAATGATTGGAATGTACTCCATTCTCTGCCACCTGTGCTGCACACCTCGGACTTCTCAAAATATATTGATGATTCCTATCTGAAATATTACATTCTAAGTACAGATTTCTATAAGAAGTGATGTATCTGTATTCTAGCATATCAATGTATATGTAATTATCATTTAATGTGATAATATCCATAAATTCTTGGTGCTATAGCAGTAGTCCTCTATAACATTTCTACATTTTGATTGTTCAAACCTTCATCATTTTTCTGATATTGGTACTTTATATTGTGCACATGCTGAGGTGGAAGAGGTCAAGGAGAGGCTTGAGTTGATTCTCCCTCCCACGTGTCTCGGGATTGAACTCAGACCACCAGTCCTGCTGGCAGGTTCCATTACTTCCTGAGCAATCTCACCAGTCCAATATGTTTGGTTTCTTTTTTTGTTCTATGTGATGATGCACGTAGGTAGACGAGGGAGCTACTGAAATGGATGACTTTTTCAGGTTCTTTCTAACACATAATACAGGGTACTGTGATATGATGGCAAATAGTAAACTACACACTTTTATGTAGTTCATTACCAGGACTGCTTCTGAGTTAGTTAGTAATCCTGATTTTAAGACATGTAATGTTTTGATAGAATATATACCAGGAACATAAGATTCTTGACCATCTATGAGTAGGTCCTATGGTTTAAAGAATCCTAAGGCATCTTTTTTTTCTGTTTAAGAGCTTAAGAAAAATCATCATTTAAAAAATGTACTAATTTTCAAATCTGGAAACTATTAAAATCTAACACACCACCTAGGGCTAATTTTTCAAGCATTTGAGTATCTATTGTGTATAAATGATGATCAAACTCTTGATACAAATGATGGAAAAGATTGAACTTTTGCTATGAGGGAAGACATACTCCATGAGAAGAGGCAGATTTACAGAGCCAGTAAAATGGTAGGACAGGAGTTATTAATGACATATGATGAGAAACAGAAGGAACCCATGGATGACGCATAGATCATTGTAGAAGTAAAAGAGGTGGAGAAATTTAAATAAGATTTTGAAGAATGACTAGATGGATAGAGTGATGTATAAAGCAAAGCTAAGTGGAGGAAATAAACATGCTAAGCATAAATTTTGTTCAAGTAACATACATATAATTTATGCAATAGTTTAATAAAATGTGATTTTTGGATTGAGTGTGGGTCTAGAAGCACAAAATGAGCATGGAATAAGGCTACAGAACATAATGGAAAGAGGTCCTGGACAACATAAGACATTTTTATTTAAATTACTTTGTATTTAAAAGCATTAGAAATGGTATTCATTATTTTCAATGTTGCTTTTCAGTATAGCTTAGAAAATGAGTTGAAGGGATAGAAAAAGGGTAAGTCAAGAGGCATGATCCATCTGTTAAGTTTGAAGCCTGAAGAATTTATGCATTTTTATAAGGAACTAACTGATAGATGATACTTTGAAAAAATACTCTGACAGGGAACACTCTCCCATATTCTTTTAAATATTGCAATTCAGTTTCTCATATGAATTATATATGATTTCTATATTTTAGTGATATTTCCAGGCCAAGATGAAAAACTGACATAAGTAACATTACTACTGAGGGGTAATTAGCAAGGTCTTTTAACTTTTTCCGACATTTATTATGCCTCCAAATTTAATGGATATTATCTTCATGATGGTAGAAAAATAAATACATGGATTATCCATATCCATAGCAATTCAAATATAGAAGAGATTTCAAGTATATAATTATTTTATTGAAATATTTCATGTAAATTGGAATAATTATATGTATAATAGTCATAGCATTGAGCTGGGAAGAAAGATAGGGATTGCTTTATTGTTTAGATGATAAAATACTCTAGCAGAAGCAATTTAACTAAAAAAGACTTTATTTTGGTTTATAATTTACAAGTAATACCATGTATTATGGTAGGGAAGGCATGGTACCAGGAACAGGAACTGGCAAGTCACATTGCATCCATACTCATGAACCAAAGAGTGAACAGAAAGTATGACCAGCTTTAGTGCTCAAGGACCACCATCAGTGACTCGCTTCCACTAGTAAGATTATATCTCTTAAAGTTTACATGACCTGCCTCTAAAACACAGCCATTTCTGGAAACAAGTGCTCAGACATGTGAGAATATGGGCTACATTTCACATTGCAAGCACAAGGACCAAAGTCAATTGGTTATGTTGCAGCAGATAAGTCTTTTAAACTACACTGTATCTACTGCTTATTTCCAAACAACTGAATTATACTTTTTTTGTACCTAATGTAGGCCCCAGTAGGCTCTCAGTGAAATTGCATTTTTGAATAATATCTTATTTATTATTTGAAAATTTTATGTACATACAATATATCTTGATTATATCTCCAGTGGTTTCAATGAGAATAGCCCTCACAGCTCCATGTCTTGAATACTTGATATATAGTTCATCTAACAGTTTGTGAAAGATAAAGAGAAGTGACTTTGTTGGAGGAGGTGGCCTTGTTGGGTACAAGCTTTGAGATTTCAAAAGATGGAAACCACTAAGTCTCATTATACCTTTTGCTTGTGGGTCAACAGGTCTCAGATGTTCTCCCAAAATATCTGTGCTCTGCCATCACATATTCTAACCCTTTGTAATCATAAGACCAAATTAAACACTTCTATAAGTTGCCTTGGTCATGGTGTCTTATCATAGGAATAGAACAGTAACAAAAACAATATCAACCCCAAATCTCCTATCTCTGTCCCTCAGACATTTCCCAAAATTGGCTCCACCTTATGTGCTATTCTTCCTTAATAACAACAACAACAACAACAAAAAAAACAAAACAAAACTAAGAAAACCAGCGTCTGATTATTATGATTATTATTGTCTGTATGTTCATGAGTGTGGGACCATCCACTGGGACATGGGCAGCTTATCAGAGGCTATATGCCATGTCCATAAGAAAATGACTCCCCTTCCACTAGCATGTATCAGTAGCCAATCTCACCCCAGTTATCAGTTATGGGTAGAGCCCTAAGCATCTCTCCCACCATCCATGCTTGAAAGTTGATTGTCTTGATCTTATGTTTAAGTCTGTTTTAGATAACTCTAGCAGCACTGAGTTCACAGGTGCCACAGTCATGTCACATCTAGATTATGGCATTCCTCCATCCTCTTCATTTTACAACTGTTACATTATTCCTACTTTCTCTTCAGCAAAATTCTCTGAACATTGGAGAATTGAAACAAATGTCCCATGTAGGGCTTCAGCACTTTTACTAGTTGTGAGAGTCTGTATTAAGTATTAAACATTGTAAAAAGATGCTTCTTTGGCCAAGGATCAAAGTAACACTAGTCTACAGGTATAAATATAAATGTTTAGACGGTAATATGAACACTGTATTTATTAAGCAAAATAACTATAGTAGGTTACTACACGGGGCCCATAACCTTGCTTTTTATTAGATTTGGACTACATTCTCACAACCAGACACAATTTTCTACTGTTGAGAGGACCCTAGATCTACTCATGTCATATCATCACTGTCCTAGTTGACACAGTTTACCTGGGAGATCAGTATTTTAACTTATCAAGGTTCATATAGTTCGTATCTGACTACATCTATTGATGATTCTCCTTTCTCATTGGCTGGGTTGTGAATTACATTCTGTCCCTATAAAAGGAGACAAGTAGGGAGAAAGTTTCTGTCAGTCAGTTCTGGCTTGATTTCTATATGTCCTAAAAAAAATAGTATGTATTCTCTTCGAAAATAGTGCCTTAGCATTGAGCTGTAGTGGGCAACCAAGAACAACAGCAATGTATTGTTCAGAGGTGGGACAAACTCCATTCTATAGCAATTTAGTCACCAAGTTTAATTAACCAATTTTTCTTTTTTGTTTGTTGTAGTTATTTCTTTTATTATCATTTAAAAAATCATTTAAAAATACCCACATCGTTCCTTATCGTTCTCCTCTCCCCCGTTCTCCCTCCACTCCCCTCCTTGTCCTCAGTTCATTCCTCAGGGCAAGGACTCCCACATTGAGTCAGTGCAATCTGGCATTCTCAGCTGAGGTAGGACCAAGCCCCTCCCCCAAGTATCAAGAATGAGCAAGGTGTTCTTCTGTAGGAAATGGGATCCAAGAAGCTAGTTCATGGACCAGGAATAATTTCTGGTCCCACAAACTGCCCACACCATTTGACTGAAATGTACATTCAGAGGGTTTAGTTCAATCTCATGTAGGTTCCTCAGCTGTCATTTCAGAGTTAGTGATCTCCCCTAAACTCAGGTCAGCTTTCTGTGTGGGGTGGGTTTCCTCATCATGATCTTGACACCTTTGGTCATATAATCTCTTCTTCCTTTCCTCATCTGGCCTGGGAGCTTGCCCTAGTGCTCAGCTGTGGGTCTCTGCATCTGCTTCCAACAGTTTCAAGAAGAAGGTTCTATAGTGACAATTAGGGTGATCATCTTTTTGTTATAGGGGAGGCCTAGTTTAGGCATCCTCTCTATTAATATTTGGAGTCTTGACTGGGGTCATGTTTATGAGTTCTTAGGTGTTTCCCTATCAGCAAGTTTTTCCTCTAACCCTGCAGTGGCTGCCTCTATCAAGATATCTATTTCATTGTTCTCCCTCTCTGTCACTCTTCAACCTCACCCATCCCATTTCCTCATGGTCTCTTCCTACTCCCCTTGCTCCTTCTCCCTATGGTCCCAATTCACTTAGGAGAACTTATATTTTTTCTTACCAGGGGGATCCATGGATATTTTTCATAGGTTCCTTTTTGTTACCTAGCTGCTCTGCTGTTGTAGATTGTAGCCTAGTTATCCTTTGCTCTATGTCTAAAATCTACTTATGAGTGAGTACATAGTATATCTTTCTGGGTCTGTGTTATCTCAAACAATAGATTGATCTATTTGCCTTCAAATTTCAGTATGTCCTTTTTAAATATTTATTTATTTATTTTACTGTGGGGGAGTACTCCATTGTCTAAATGTACCACAGCTTTTGAATAAATTCTTCAGCTGAAGGGCATCTAGGTTGTTTCCAGGTTCTGGCTATTATAAATAATGCTGCTATAAACATAGTTGAGTTAATGTCCTTGCAGAAAGAATTTGCATCATTTGGGTATATGCCCAATAGTGGTGTTGCTGAGTCATTAGGTAGATTGATTCACAGTTTTCTGAGGAACCACTATACTGATTTCCAAAGTGGCTGTACACTTCCACCATCAATAAAGGAGTGTTCCCCTTGCTCTGAATTCTCTCCAGCATAGGCTGTCATCTATGTTTTTGATATTAGCCATTCTGACAGGTGTAACATGGTACCTAGAGTTGTTTTGATTTGCATTTCCCTGATGGCTAAGAATGTTGAGCAGTTTTTTTTTACATTTGACACAGTATTTTATACAGTAAACAATTGTGCTAACATTAGTTATCCTAATTGCTTTGTTTCTATATCCTTTTTACCTGATTTTTCTCTTTCCTGTCTCTTTTTGAACACCTTCAACTTTTTTTTTTAAATTCATACGACTTCTCTTTGAAAATCTTCCAATATTCATGGCATTGTTCATCACTTTCCAAGTTGAAGACCCCAGATGTCACTCACTTTGTCTAGGTCCAAAGTCTATTTAACAGCATAGTGTGTTACACTCCTGACTCTCAAACCATTAACATCAACAGCCTTGTCCAGCCTTTGTGTAAAATAAAGAATTTAATCTTTTGTGAAATATAGAATTTTGGTGCCTTTTTGAAGTCATTCAGGTTATATCTGCATGGTGGAAAGATTTGTAGATGATGTTTACGTTCATGAATTTTGCTAAGTAGTGTTTTACTTGATTCTCTAAAAAGGCATTCTCCTAAAATATCAGAGTAAATACTCTGATTAATTCTTTGGTCTTTGGTCATTTATTACTCTATTGATTAAACCTACTCTTTATCAACATCATTACCCTAAGAGCTAAAGCAATGAATGAAACAAAACAAGCAAATAGAAGAACCCTGCCTGCTTGAATATTTTAGAGAGAGCTGGAAGAAAGGGAAGAAAGATAAGAAACTGAAAAAATATAATGAGAACATTAAACATGTACACACACAATTAGAGAAAGAATGTATATCTAATATCTCTTCCCTCCCTAGAAATTGTAAAGATGAAAACATTGAACAACATAAGAGTAGCTATATGAGTTTTGTATCAGTGAATGATGTCACCTCAGTGACATTAGAAATTGAAGATATTACTTTACACACTAATTTTGGATTTCTTTGTGTATGTGTGTGCATTTGTATATTAGTGTTTGCATGTATATGGGTGCACATTTATGTGCAGGTTTGTATGTACCCATGCATACATAAATGGGAGGTTTGAAAGTGGTGTTATGTCCTTCTCCATTTTAGCTGTTTACAGTCTCTTGCTGAAGCACAGCTTTCTGATTCTGTATATGCAACTGTCAAGCTTGCCTCTGAGATAATTTATCTCTGCTTCCTGTATGTTTAGATTATAAGTGACCACCACATTTGCCTAGGTTTCATGGATTCTGGTTATCTGTACATTGCATTTGAATTTGCAAAGCAAATATTTCTTGTCCTTCTAGGTCCTGATTTTAAAACTCAAAAGTTATTGTCTCTAAATAAGTAAATAAATAATGTCCTCTTTATGATCCTTAGGGGCAGAGGAAATAGAATATAAATTTTTTAAAAAAGCAAAAAAAAAAAACCTTAGTTGATACACTGAACATTTTTCAGTGTATTGCATTTTACTTTAGTACTTTGGAATATTTTATATCTAGAACTTAGAGTCATGCATGATTAAAAACTTACTAATTTGTTTTTCCTGTTACCACAGATTCAGAAACATGATAAAAGCCACACAAGCCTTTATTTAGTGGGCAATTTATTAGCATGTGTAAGCCTGGTGTTTTCTACACGGAATAGAAAACAGTTTGTGTCTGTGTTTAGATGTCAATAGCTAGGAAAGAATTTTAGTAAGACTGAATGGTATATGTGCAAGTACATGGTATCTAAAACCTTTTGCCTTTAAACTAACACTCATAGCCAGTGAAAATATTCTATTCCCAAAACAAATTTAAATATAAGATAGCACTCTTTGATAAAGTAATGATTTTACTGGTTATCAGATAAATATCTTAAATATATAAAAAGTAAAGTATAGCATTCTATAAGATGTATGTAGTAATATCTATATAAATCTTTTTATGAGTTAAAAAGCATGTTTTTTTCCCCATTCAGAGAATTCATCAACAGCCTTAGACTACACAGGTCTTTCTATGGTGGCCTGGCTGATCAGCTTTGCCTTACTGAATTAGCTGCTGCTGAAGGGAGACCCTGCTGGAATGGGGAAGACATAGTGAAAAGGTAAATTCTGTGTAAATTCTCTTTCTTGCTTTTTCTGCTGGAGTTAAAATGAATACTTAACTGTTGCTGCTTTACAACAAAGATTTAAGGGGGAGGTTGCAGGAGAAAGGGGAACTACAGCTGTGATGTAAAATAAAAAATTTATAGTAAGATCAAGCAATCATTAAGCATATTAAGTTATACTTATAAATACATAAGGCATTTGTAAATCTGTATTTTAAATATAGATGTTTATAATATATTTTATAATCATTGTAGGTGATCATATTTATTACACTTAGAAGGTCCATTCTAAGATTAACTATAATCATATACTTAATCACGGTTTATGAATATTTACAGAAAATGATTTTGAAAATAAAAACTGTAAATTGTAATAAAGTATCATAATCTGACTGAAATGTTTTTATTATATTCTTTGAGTACTGACCCATGTTTTAAAATTATTTTTACATTTATTGAAAGCAGTCACAATATTAAACTGAGGGGATAAAATAGTTCTGATCATTTGAATTTTCCTTCTAAGTTCTACTAATTTCTACTTTGAATTATAATTATTTTGCATATTATTCAAATTGAAGAAAACAGTTTATTGGCAATGTTCCTAACAAAGATGAAGGAGAATCCCATGACTGTATATGAAAGATTAAGCATTTGATGCAAATGTATTTAACATGTTATACTATATTTTTAAAATCTTCATCGGTAAGCATTTATGTTCAATTTGTGTAATTCTTTTGTAATTTGTTTGAGGTATGTGAAATTGGAGAAGCCAATTATTTAATAAGTTTTGGGACAGAAAATACTTTAAACTCACATGATACAATTTCTTTACTTAATGTAACCTTTAATGACCCTTGTACTTGAATCAAGAAGCCACATCTTTAGGTAGAATTCTCCATGGAAAGTGTCTACATTGTGGAGGAAAGTAAGGCTGTGTCTTCACCTCCCCACACTGCTGAGGACCCTGTTTATTTCTGCTTACCCTGTTTACCAGCCAAGTGCTGGAGAACAAACCTCAGTCCATAGTTATCATCCTGAAATCACTCCTCAGTGGACACCTTGGCGTTCCTTCAGGACACTGTGTTTCTCCATGTCAAGGCTCCTGAGTCTACCCCTGAGACTGCTTTATTTAGCCAGCACTTTTGCTCCCAAACTCCATTGTTAGTGAACATAATTTATTCATTTTATTTTAAGGCAGTGACAAAGAATTTTAAGCACTAGGTCATTTAATTCTCTCAACTTTAATGTCCTAAAGTAAATTTGTGGATCTATATGCTTTGTCTTGTGTACTTTCATGTGTACCTTATCTTTTTACATGCTTGACTCATATTGTATGTTCAATTATGATTTGGTCAGTTCTTAAAGTAATTTTAGAACAAGATTATTGCTAAAAATCCAGACATCTTTGCAGTCTATTTGATCACTTATGCTGTGTTTACTGTAGTTTTTATTTGGATCACTACTGGTTTTTTTCTTACTTATTTTCTCGTAAAAATTAAAAATTTATTTTATAAGAAATGCTATTAATAGCTTTAAATATCTAATTTAAATTTTCATAATTTCTGTGACATTTTTGTTAAAGCGCAGATAGATGTGTTGTAATATTGAACTCTTAAATTGACCTAATAGCATTTTTATAAAATATTGATATTTTACATTATTTTTCTTTAGAAAACAAGATATAGCAACAAGAAATACAGTGAAAAACAGTGAGCAGACTTTGCATTGGACATCCATCTTAGAGACATACCATTAGTTAACTAATGCCATTCAATTTTGGGAAAATTGAAACCAAGTGAATGTGTGTCATATTTAGGGGTGAAGACTATTATCCTTTTTATGATTGGTTATAATACCATCACCACCATCCTAGGGAAATTATGCCAAACAAATCAGCACACTAAATTGGTTGCCAAGATTGATTTTTATCATTCATTACAAGCCTGGAGTGATTATGTTGGCAGTGTTTCTTCTGCAGGCATTTGTTAAGAGGTCACTGATAAGATTATTTATGTGCACAGCTGTGCTGCATCAGAGGCTTGGTGTAGAGATGCTTCTGTATCATTAGACTCTGTGAAATCTGGTAAAAGCAGGAGACCTCCAGCTCCTTGGGAATGAAAGAGAATATGTCTCAAATATGTATATTGCAAGGAGAGCTCTGTTTCTGCAACAAAGTCTGTTTTAATTCCAAAAATTTTAAAGACAACCTTTTTGTCATATACTCTGCTGTAACACTGAGGTCAACAGGTCACGTTCCTGATCTAGATGAAAATGGAGCTGCTGCAGCAATGTCTGATTTGCATCTCTGAAGGTCCATCTTCTCTGGCATACTTTCATTATCTCGAAACAAACTGGAGAGGAGTGCCAGACCCTACTCTAGTCTCAGTGATCTCTGATTGTAAATTGGTGTTCAATGATTCACTTTCCCCTGGGCAGTGAAATTTAGGTGACTGTCCCTTAATGACCAGGCTGTGCATCCCTCTGTTATTAATAGACAGAAAATCTAGTAACTCCCCTTAATGTCCAGGAATTCAGTGTCCCTGCATTAGCCCTTGAACCAGCCAGGAGCTGTTAACTACTCTAGTGAAATTAATAAGCCACATCATTTCTACTTCATCTTGATTTAGTTAAAGCTCTCTAATACTTCTGGAATGATCCAGTTTTTTATCTCTCTAGTTCTTATGATAAGGGGATCATTTCCTTAAACGAAAATGACAAAGTTTTTTAAATCAAATAAAAATAGACCAATGTTAGCACTCTTAAATTTGTACTTAAATGTTACCATTTTCTATTTCAACTGGGACTGGTTTCCTCAGCAGTAATTTTTTTTTCCTCACTTTCACTCATCAACTAAAATGAAAGTAATTTTTCCTTTAAATTTTGTTTTATTTTTCTGATCCTATAGTGTTTAACTGTATTTTTTTCTACTTTTGCAAAATAGATGGTCTAGTTCTCATGTTAAGACCTTTATTTGAAGGCATACAAGTCACCACTGCTCTGAATGGCTTAAGGTAGTAATCATTTGTGTTTCTGCACACTGTTTGCAGGCCACAACTGTTCTTGTGACTTGATTCCTGACTACTACCAGCTGCTGTCTACTGTGCATCAGACATATCCTGTTAGATTTGTAAATATTGCCAAAGTACACTTTTTCTTTAAATTTTTTTAACTTTTTAAAATGTTTCAAGAATAAAATCTCCCTCATAGACTGAAATTAGCCAGATGAAAAAACTGTTTGTCTCAGTGAACTTTAGGGTAGCCATTCAGAATGGACACTGCAAAGTTTTATATTGCTTTTTATACTTCACTATGAAATATATTTTATGAGTTTACTTATCCCCCCAAATGGAAACTCAGTGAGTGAGAACTAGAACTATATTAAATTTATATTCCCTTTTATAGATTGTATTCATTGCCTGCTTTCAGTCCTCCCTCACCTCCAGCCTTTCTCTATCATCAGTTTTTACATACTCATGTCACAAAATAATTGTTTGAGAAATAGAGGATGTTCAAAACTGGGATTTGTGGGCATATTATTCTCAAAAATCTTCTGCACAGGATGAAAAGTCCACTATTAAGAAGAGTAATTTCCAACTAAATTATTTTCTCCAGGCAACTATGCATACCACTTAGCCAAACTCCTGCTTTCATTGCATGTTTTAGTAGAATGAACTCCCTAAATTTTGAGGTAAATCTCTAATTTGTTGTGCTGCCTATAAAGCCTTTTACACTGATATATCACATTGTCTTCATAGAGTAAAGACTTTGTATCAAAGGGAGGTGGAAATGATTAATATCATTGAGTATACATGTGATTTTCTGAAGATAACAGAACTCTAGGGAAATTAAGTCCATAGGTTTGACCTTTCTAATGCTGTGACCCTTTAATACAGTTCCTTCTGTTGTAGGAATCCCCAACCGTAGAATGGTTTTCATTGCTACTTCATAACTATAACTTTGCTACTGTTATGAATTAAAATGTAAATATCTATTTTTTGATGGTCTTAGGTGGTTCCTCTGAAAGGGTTGTTTGAGCTTCAAAGGGAGGGACCTCAAACCACAGTTTGAGAAACACTGCCATGAGTGGTACTGCACACTAAGGCTTAGATGGGAAGTAGCTTTGAAGGTAGGCTGTTGACAGTAAGCTCCTAAGGGAAGTTGAACAGCTGATAGTATAGAAGAGGTATACCTCAACTATGTTCACAGCAGCATTATTTGTAATAGTAAAAACCTAGAAACAACGTAGATGCCCCTCAACTGAGGAATGGATTAACAAACTGTGGTACATCTACACAATGGAGTACTATTCAGGAGTAAAAAAAAGTGACATTCTAAAATTTGCAGGCAGATGAATGGATATGGAGAATATCCTTCTGAGTGAGATATCACAAACCCAGAAAGAGAAGCAGGGGATGGACTTAAAATAATGTCATTGTATACAAGAGCTCAAGGCCTAGATCATAGCTAAATGATACAGTGCCTCACTTCTGCATTGATGGTCTCTGGCAGGAGTGTGGGTGAGGAAAGACTTGTTTTCTTTAAGGGTCTGGCCACAGGGAGTTTAATTATGTTCCAGTAAGAAAATGAGCAGCATGAATGGGCGTTTTTGTAAATGAGGAGATTATAAGAGTGGAAAGAGTGGGCATGAATCTGAGAGGACTGATAACTGAGTTTGATGAGGTACATGATGTAAAATCACCAAATAATAAAGATTTAAAAAAGAAAAAAAGAAGAGTTATGAATTTTACAATTGGCTACCTGTCTCTGGATGCTGTTTTCTGTTTTCCTTTGGTTTAACAGTGGGGTCATGAATATCTTCTGGAATGTACTTCATTGACATTGTGAAACCAAAGCTCTTCTAATCTCAGGTGTATTAGTCAGCATAATCCTGATAAAGTTATGATTGCATAGTGCTGGGGACATATAAAAAAATGATAAAAGCTTGTGCAATGGCAAAAGTCTTAATTCATATTCTGGAAAGTTGGCTTAATGGCTAAGAGAAATTTGTAATCCTCCAGAATACCCAGCTTCAGTTCCCTGAGCCCACATAGTAGCTCATAACCCTCTGTAACTAGCTTTAGATGGTTTCTTCTTCTGGCCTCCAAGGCACACATGTGGTGATATATATCCATAAAGCAAGCACTCTTACAAATAACATAGAAATAAATCTTAAAAAATTTTACAAAGTCTGAATTTATAATGTTTTAAAATGGAATAAATGAGACATGCACATTCTTTGTATTCCAACAACATCTTCAAAGAGATATTCTTATTTGGTCCTCAGCCTAAACTTTTGTACAGTTAAGTGATATCAGGCTATAGGACAAAAGTTGTTTGTTACCTATTATTCATTCCACCTCACCATGGAAGGTAAAGAAATATATGCCAAACATTGTCTTGTTGTCTGATGCAACACACATGGTATAATAGGCTGTTAAGAGTGTTTGGAGATGATGGAGGAATCAGAAAGTTACTTTCCTTGTGAAAATAATAACATTGCACCTTGAATAAAGTATTAAGTTAGGAAAGATATAGTCCTAATATTTGGATGACTTAAAAATGTAAAAGCTGGTAGGAAGCATGCTCAAAGTAGGTATAAAGCAAATCAGATTACAAAATGAGAGAAGCACAAATTCCCACATTCCTTTAAATAGGAGAATCCTATTTGATTGAGGATATTCAGATGTATATAATAATCAGAGGGGACCTGTGCTCTCTGTGGCGTCCCAGCGCACTCTGGAGCAGGGGCTGCTGAACTCTGCACCTGGCCACACCCACAGCTGCTGCTGAGGGAATCTGCAAGGCTCCCTACTACGACCCCGAACTGAGTGAACTGAGCAAACCAACTGCAGGGGTCTCTGAGGGGCGGATTCAAACCCTGACCAGAGGTGAGGAGGGTTCGGCAGGCCTCAGTGCCTGTATCCTGGCCTGGGAGGGAGAGTTGAGCTCTCATTGCTTCTGGTTCCACCACCGGGACATGTGCTCTCTGTGGCGTCCCAGCACACTCTGGAGCAGGGGCTGCTGAACTCTGCACCTGGCCACACCCACAGCTGCTGCTGAGGGAATCTGCAAGGCTCCGCACTAAGACCTCGAACTGAGCGAACCAACAACTGCAGGGGTCTCTGAAAGACAGAATCAAACCCTGACCAGAGAGGTGACAGGAGACACACAAACCCA